>ONZP01000287.1:0-122382 GCA_900312805.1 Fusarium torulosum
AAATACTTTCTTATATAACTAACTATACTATTTTAGGAAATAACCTTTTTAGACTTTTAGCTATTTCATTCAAGGTAGCTAGATATTATAGGGTAGGCTATTTTTAGGTATATAGTTTACTGGCTCACTCACTTATCTGGCTCACTCGCTTATTAAACACATTAGTCTTTTATTAAGTCTTGAATTAGTAGGGGTGAATTTAGGCTATATCTTATTACTTTTGTCCGCCCACTACGGAGGCATCCTTTAAAAGTCCTTGCTCAAGAGGATTATAGTTAAATCGCTTACCCAGCCACCAGTACAAGGGGTACTTTAGTATCAAAATAAGCCGCTGATCATTATTTCGCTATAGAGACACGATCACTATAATATACTAGCTAGTCTCCTCTGAGGCCTCTGAACTATAGGTCACTCGAAGCTCCTTGTACCTCGGAGTAGCTGACAAGGGTAGTTAATTATGGCGTGAGTACTCTTGGGCGAGGACTTTTGAGGGCTGCCTCCGTATATAAACCTATATTACTAATGCCCTCCATCTTCTTACTGCCTCCTCTTTCTCTTCTGGAGTCGCCCTACGCCAGTCCTCCAAGCCCTGCCTTATCCTAATTAGGAACACCTCAGCTTTCAATGTCGTCATGTGATGCTTGATCAGCTCCTTTTCAAGTCCTTTGAGGGTATATCCTGGAATTCCAAAGCATGCTGTGTACCTGTTAGCGAAGGTCCTTTCCCTAGGCATGAAGCAAAACCACTATATGATAGCAAAAGCAGATGGGACAGTCACCACGTACCTGATCCTAGATTACCCACGATTCCCAGTCCGCCTCTGAGCAAACCTCTTGGGAGACCCTTTATACCCATTCTTTTGGTGTCTTCGTAAGGCTTCACGACAATACCACTGAAAGCATCCCATACGCCAAAGCAAAACTCTTTGCCTGCGGTCTTAATTCCGCTCCCAAGTCCTGTGATCTCATCACGACGGCGAACGTCCACATCAAAAATGTTGTGCGGAGCGTTGTGCAAAGCATTTGCGACATTATAGAAAAAAGCCACCGGAGCTTTCGCAGTTGCAGCGGCCAGGTCGTATGCATATCTGCCTGTCACACGGGTGACGTAAAATGCTCGTCCATTTCTGCCGCCTTCGTGAGCCCTCCAGCTCTTTTTATGCTGCGTAACTGGCCTACACAATCTCGCAGTCGTCAAAAACGGCGGTTCGGCGCCGTAAAGAGTCTTCGTTGCCATCCTCCGCGCAATGCCTTCCATATCTGCCTGCGTCAAGTCATGTGGGCCTTTCTTGAACTGCACACCTTGAACCTCACTCCTTTCTGTCTCTGTCAATGACTCGTCTTGCGAAGTTTTGGTGCTGAAGCGTGTCGAGCTGCCTGATTGCGGTTTGTTCTTCAGGCGTGCAGCATAATCGGACGTTGCGGTTCCTATGGCTGCGGCAAACCCTGATGCGGCAGCTACAGCACCGATAATAGGATGTTCAGCGCTATCATCCACATACCAATTCTTGTGTTTGATAAGCTTAAGTTCTGTGCTCTGCAGCAGTCCGTTGTCAAAGAGACAGCCGACAGCGAATCCACTAAGATGCGCCCCTGTCTTTCGATGGATCCAGACGGCAAGTCTTTCAGGACATAAATCACAACGAAAGCTGTCGATGTCAAGACGATCTTGTATATCCATTGCTGCGCCTCCAGACCCATCTTCCTCGCCGATTTGCAGAGCCATGTCTCTTGCCACCTCTTTGACTCCTGGCTTCAAGGCAAATGTGATACTTTCTGCCAGTATTTCTGCTGTCAGCTGTTTATATGGAACTGATACAGGTCCGGCTCCAGCGCGAGCCATCATTTGACCCCAAAAAGGCTGGTCTCCAAAGAAGGGAACAATCACAGTTGGTCGGCCGGCAGCAATTCCAGCGGCTGTGGTACCAGCGCCTCCATGGTGGACAACGGCAGATACTCGTTCGAACAACCAGTCGTGTGGGCAATTCCCGATAAGATATACATTGTCGGGGACGTCTCCAACACCGACGCCACCCCAGCCCTTGGATACTATCGCTCGAACACCAGCAATGCTAATGGCTTTGAACAACATGTTCGTGAGTGCCTGCGGGTCATCTACAACGATCGAACCAAAACCAATGTAGATTGGCGCCGGACCTTTTTCGAGAAATTCCACAAGATCCGGGGGAGGCGTGTAGGAGTTTGCTAGTGGCAGAAAAGAGAAACCCGTAATTTTGAGGTGGTCGCCCCAGTCGGATGGTTTGGGTATCAATGTTTCCGACCAGAGATAGCTGTAAGGAACACGGAGACTAGACAACAGTTGAAATCCCCACATCGGACTGACTGGGTCGAGGTGTAGTGTTTGGGTACGGAACTTGTTGATCAGATCGCCCAACCTGGAGTTTATTAGTCAATAGCTCAAATTCTTACGGAGAAGTACCCACCCCTGCCATGTCAACAGCTCCATCATCATAAAAGAAAGGTAATTTGCAACCTTGGCATCTGTATTACCGTAGCTCATTGCAGCAAGAGGATGAGGGAAGGCTTTGGTCGGCGACCAAGGCATGGTGAAAACCATATGAAGAGGAATACTGAGTTTCTGAGCACAGTGAATATGGCCCATCGATGGGGGATTGGCGATGATAACGTCGGCAAGAAATAGATCATCCGCGTTGGCCACAGTAGCAGCTTTAACGGGCTCCCCCATGCCATCACCTGCTTCAATGCAACTTCTCCAAGTACCCGAGATAATCTCTGACATTTCCTTTCGTCTCTTCCTAACTTCTCCACCTTTGATGCTGTCTCTGTTTGGCAACAAACCGGGATTCTTAACCATGTAGGCCATGAGGGCCTCTGGATCGCCCCCAATGTTGAAGAACTCAACCCCCTGGGCCTCAACGAACTCCTTGAAAGCAGCATGCGTGCATATTCGTACCCGATGTCCGTAGGGTGGTTTCATCAGTAATTGCGCAATGGGAATAAATGGCTGGACGTCGCCCCTAGATCCTACGATATGGATTGCGATGTTGAGGCGGGGACTTTTAACGGGCTTCTCTACTCCAGGAAGAAACGCGACGCTGTTTGTTCGACGAGGTTGAGGAGGTGGTGACGATTGCGGGCAGCCCGGCAGGTCCCCAGAAAAGGAAGATTTGAAGTGGTCGCACCATGCTGCCAACTCCTGCGGAGTGTCATGGAATTGAACTTTGACGCGCCCATCATCAATGACTTGGCTCGAGGGTCCTATGTCTGAATCGGAATCGTCAATCGCGACATGACCTAAGCCACGAGATTTTATGCGATGAAGGGCCATCGTAGCATCCTATCAATCTCGAAGGCAGAATTATTAACGTGTTGGCCAGGAGGTAAAAGTCAAAGTCAAACAAAGTCTAACGACAAGCCGAGGCGCCGTTTGCACCGGGAGCATTCCATTGCTCGTGAAATCATATCGGATTTATTGGTACGGGGTAGGAATAAGATTCAACATGCATGTCAGACAAGATGGATTGGCTGGATTGGTTTGCATTTGTTTTGCTATGGTCTAGACCAAACTTTGATTCTTCTCCTAATGACATGATTAGTTGTGCTGACGAGCGAGCAGGGGTGGTGATAATGATCTTCATGCTGGGCGACCCACTAACTTTTAGCCGATCAAGCCGTTAGAGTCAGGACCTTGAAACGGCGAAAGGTACTTGGGGCCCGGTGCTTCCGTTTCTTAAACGGTGAGGGGCACCGTGGGCACAGTGTCTACTGTGCTTCCGTTTGTACCCAACACAGACAGGTTATGAATTGCAGTGTACTAGCTGCTGGACCTTACTCCGCTCACATCTTCACTACCTCTGCGCATCAAAGTTCCCTCCAATCCTTCTCTGAATTTCGGCAACATTCGCATTACCACGATTTTTGAATGCTTCATAAGCCAATCTGTGCGCATGTACCCCTTCAGAAAACAGTGCTCGCCTGTCTTTCCATCCGGTCATCGACCGCAGCCTTTCGCTCCCTACCCACTGACTGAAACTGAAGACAAAATGCAGCCCTGCTGGAAATGATGGTTCAGCAGCACTAGCCGCGATAAACTGCACACCATCTTTGAAGCCATATTCTCTGACCACGGATGTTGCAATCTCATCTAGAGTTTCATAACGACGGCCAGAGACGTTGAAGAATTTACCGCCTACAGCGCTTCGATCCGCATGCTCAGCAAGCGACACGTAAGCTTCACCACAATCGTCAACATGAGTCGCGTGCATGATGCTTTTCGCATCCCCGGGAATCTGAAGCACTTGGAGCCCATCTTCCTTTTGAGCTGCCGCATAGTCAAAGATGGCACCATAGTAGCTGCTCGAATATCCGAAGACACAAGTTGGCCTGATGACGGCGGCATCGAACAGGCTGGCATAGTCAAAAACCCTGGCAGAGTTGGTCGTGCGCTCTTTCAGCAGCTCCGGTCCATTCATTGGAGAGTCTTCGGTATGGGGAGCAAGATCGGGTGCCTCGTGAAGTGCCGTGGTGCCATAATCTTTACATCCGGATGACCAAAGGACAAGGGGTCGGACTCCATTTCGGTTGCTTTGTTCAGCCAGGATCTTAACACAGGCGATAACTTCTTCGAAATGAGCAGCGTAGCCGAGGATCTTCTCCGTACAGCTGACGATGACATCGAAGGTGTTGGCATGATCGAATAGTGCATCCAGAAAGCTGAGATCGGTAAAGGACCCGACTATTGGGATAACCTCAGAAACGGCAAGCTCCTCTTGCGCTTGCGGATTTCGAATAAGACCAAAAGTATTCCAGCCGGCTCGAACAAAGGCGCGACATACAGCCGACCCAATGTATCCATTTGCACCAGTAATGAGCACGTTGCGTCTGCTTTTACCCATGATGACGGTTATAATCCAATACAATATCCTGATTGTTGGCATTTTTGCGACTTGCTACCCAACGATACTGTCTTTAATACCCTGTCAAAGTTACCATTTCCCCCTGAATAACGTTAAGGATTATGTCATTCCCCTCGGCTTCAAAGGAGCTATAACGTTAAGGGTTTTCCATGGAGATTTATAACGTTATGTTTCGGTTCTCCTGAGTCATGTGCGTCCATTAGTGGGCTCTCTACAACTCTAACGGTCGTTGTTGAGAAGATGCGCAATCTTATAAAGACGGCAATTCCGTCTTTTATCATCTGTGACGAGTGATTGTCCTAGCTGATCGGGGCACCTCAATATTGTAATCAAGATCCTTTGTTGTTCGATTGTGGGAGCTATAAGCAGGGCAGGTCACCTACGGATAGTGGCATAGACAATTGGGCATTGACAGGCGCTCCGTAACCTGTGGTATGTATGTACTTGAACACTACGGATAGGGAAAGTGAAATACAGCCTACAGGGGTTAGAAAACCTAGCGCTGGTATAAGCCCCAGATTTTCTGTATATGCTGGAACTATATATATATAATTTATAATTAAAGTTCTAAGTAACTCTTTTTCAAAAGTACTTAAAGAGCTATCTGATAGTGTATTTTCTACTCTACAAAGGTTAATAATTAATATTTAAATTAATATATAAAATCTTCGGTGGCGAAAGCTGGTAGATCCAGGACCACTTTACAGGTTTTCTAACCCCTGAGACCTGTATCGTAACTCCAAGGACCAGTCTAGGGAAGTGTATCTGTTGAGTTACGGGGAGAAATGCCAAAAAGAGATAAGTACAAAAACATACAACAGCGGGGATTCGCTGGTCGTCACCGACCCAACTACTAATCCGCCGGTTAGTGGCTTGACTATGGGAGAGCGGACGGGATCCCGTATTTTCCACTACCTTTGGTCGTATGTACTTTTATGATGCTTTTCTTTAATATATATATATACTAATGCAGTTTACGAAATTAGAGTCTTCTGACGCTTTCGGTGAACAATACTATTGTGGCTGTACAGAGTACCAACCAACTATATCTTATGTTTCGTAACGGAGACTTGTTACACTGGCATAATAGGCAATTTCAATGAGAAGAGCATAGCCTAATAAACATATGTTATAGTCCTCTTACTAACTAGACTACCGGCAATCACCCTGAACCGAGCCTTTGACCACAACCACAAAAGCCTATTGTAACTGCCATAACAGATTACAATAAGTGAAACCAATAGTTAGTCAGTGCGTAGGTATCGTAGGTTGCTGGTTCCATAGCTCGCAAACCCACAAATGCTTCTACAGCCATAAGGACTCGACTCGCTAGATAAAGCAGCGGGCTTCCAACCTTTATCATTGTCTGAATACCTTCCCACCTAAGGGTCATCTTCCTGAATTGCATACAAGCAACAGATGTGACGACGGATATCAAGGCACTGGTCTGCCACAGCCACCGTTCTGCCTCAGATGGAAAGGAGGAAACCCACGAGATCAAATGAATGGCTTCAAATGAGGCTCCTAAGAGGCATAAGAGTGGCCAGTATCTCGCCATGTAAAAGTTAGCATCCCACTCTGTGATGACGTTGACGTCTACCTCAATCTCATTGATGGTATTTCCAATCTTTTGGGACCTTATCTCTGGCGTTGAAACGATCTCTTCCGTGTCTCTTTCATGAACTTCCATCACTTCCACCTCATCATCTCTACAGTCGCGCGGAACAACATACCACGCAATAGAATTACTCTGCTTTTGATCCGGATCTGACACATCATAGGTATTCTCCATCGCCAGACTCTCGAACTTGACCCATTGGAGAGAAGTCCT
Source organism: Fusarium torulosum (assembly GCA_900312805.1). Taxonomy (NCBI): domain Eukaryota; kingdom Fungi; phylum Ascomycota; class Sordariomycetes; order Hypocreales; family Nectriaceae; genus Fusarium; species Fusarium torulosum. Next base: position 6,729 of record ONZP01000287.1, read on the forward strand.
TTCCGGCAAGTTAACGAAAGAGGCGGTACCGATATCCTTTGGCTTCTCCCACCAGAATGCCTAGGTGACGAGCCCGTTGAATACATAAGCCAGAGCCATTGTTTCGATAGTGGCCAAAGGGAGTTGATGTGCTGCGCGTGTAACACACTGCAGAGTGAACCACACAACTTGAACAAGAGCAGCCAGTTTGACTAGGCCATCGGCCTTGTTTTTATCGGAGATGTTGTCGCCGGCGAGACCCCAGCTCTTGTGGTCTTGCCATGATGTCAAGGCGTTGTTCAAGAGCCATGCATACTGCCCCGGCCACATAGTCCGATAGCCCCCATTATTCCCGATTCATTTCGCTGGGCTGGTTGTTACAGCGACATTCGCAGATATCCCCCAGCTGACGGCCACGTACCGTATTGGTGGTTTCATTCCTGTGCTTTCACCAGTAGCAAAGGTGAAGCCGTTGTTTACCTTCTTTGCAAGACAGCTCTCCAGCACTTGGGACAACATGCACAGATTGGGTGAGTTTGTCAACTTGGCTGAAAGGTACGATATCACCCTTTTACACGCCGAAGATGATACGGATATTCCCATGGAGCATTCCATCAAGCTCTATAGGGAAGCTATCCGCGCAGCGGAAGATGCGAAGGGCTTAACAGGGAACGAAGAAGCACTCGTCGACAGTATAGGCAAGGCTGAGAAAAGCCGGGGTGAAGGGGGCTCATTGACCGTTTGGTCCACCAACAAGGGTGATATCAGACTTGAGATTCTGAAGTATGGAGTGCATAACAAGATCATGTCCTATCCTGCAACTGGGCTCGCAATCAGCAGAGCTTTCGCTTCTGTCAGCCGCCGAGTGGGCAGTCCATGAAAATGTTCTACTATCATAAGAGGATAGAGGTTAATTCCGTATTGGCTTCATCTGAACGTAACATAGATAATGGCCTCCGAAGGCGGCACATCAATGGCTCGTGGTCAGAAAGAACAAAACCTGGGTACGAAAGCAACCGGCCAGCATCTCGGCCTGCCCTTATGTGTAAGCATAGGTGCAGATTGGAGACTCGTTCATCGCCGAATTCGCTGTCCCCTTAATCAGGCTGCTAAACCAAACAGAACTGCAGCTAGGATCTAGTGAATGGGCGATATATTGCACAAACCATCATTTGGGGAAAGCACCAAATAGATACACGCTGCCCTCTCCATCGGTCAATATAAAGACTTCCCATACACCTGTGAAAATTGCTTCTTGTGGTCAAGAAAATTGTGGTTACTGGCGTAGCATGACATGCGCTCAACAGAGACGGGTTCGTTATATCGTTAGCAACCACAAGGATAAATTGCTAGCTTGAGAATGCTCATCGTTCCATAAATGACTCTCTCGATCTCCGTATCACCACTGTTCATACGAGTCGCAACTCTTGCCATTTGAGATTTAACTATCAGAGCACTCGATATGATTCTTACATTTATTTTACAAGTGTTCCGGTTGTGCTGCATGCAATCGCCTGCCTAGCCATATTTTATCACTAAAGAGTCCTTCCTCGGACATGCTTGCAAATACACTATCACCAAGTAACTCGTACGCCAGTCAAACTCTTTAGCGTCCAGTTCAACCAGATGATGCTTCAGCTAAAACGGCCTGACATCTAGCCATAGCATTACTGTAAGAGTGTGGTAGAAGGAGCTGCGAGATCATCACCCCCATGACGATCTACACTTGACATCAGTCATGATCCCATCCATAATACTTCAAGATGCTCAATGCCACAGTTTACGTCGCTCCATGTCATGCGACGAACCACATCTCTCAAATCACTGAATCATTTGTCTTAGAATCGTGTAGTGTTCTGATATATGAGAAGGATCTTTAACTGGAAGGCGTGTCTGGCATCGAACTCATCCACAGAATCTCTTCTCATTTCGTCACTTCGTCACTCGGTGTGTTAACCTTGACATGCTGACGTGCCAGCGGTGTCGCGACTGTCGCCTTCTAAACATTGGTGCGATCTGCCAGTGGCGTAGACTCCTCTAGAGTTTCTGCTGAGGCAGGCAGGTCGGTCGCTTCATCGTCAGGCATAGGCTGGTCTCCATCTGGATTTGGGGTCTCCTCTCCGTTACCCTCGCCCTCCATCATAGCAGCTAGGCGAGCTGCGCGTCCTTCCTTCTTGCGAGGGACCGGGGCTGAGACATTAGCATGTGGTTCAAAGGAATCGGGTAACTTGAAAGACTTACCTCGACCGTTCTCTTGGACATAGAACCGTCGTAGCAGGGCGACAGCTTCATCGCGGCCCCAACCGCCCTCAATCTCGTAACCAGGTTCAATATTTCCACCATCTCCTCCGCCCGGTGGATACGAGACACCCAATGTACCACTGCCGTCTGGAAGCTGCGCAGGTTTAGGAGTTGGGTGGGCGCTGGCGGTCTGCCCATCGGCGCTGACTGGAAGGGAATTCGCATGGATACTGAAGACGCCGCCGGTCCCACCAAACTTGTCATTCACCGCGCCAAAGTAGACCTTCTTGATACCGAGTTGTCGCAAGAGAGAAGCACACATAACGCACGGCTCTACGGTGACATACAGGATGCTCTCTCGGATAATCGATCTATCGACCCTAGCGTTGGGATGAACCTTCTGCCCATAAGGGTAGAGGTGTCCCTTGGATCCGTCTTCGTTGCCCTCGTCTGGAGGTCCAGAATCGACAGAGGATGCATCAGAAGCGGCAGCGGACTGTTCCTCAGGCTTGGGCTTGAGGTACGTCGTTCTTGGTCCATCCTTGGGAGGGTAGGATAGTAAAGCACCGAGTGCCATGAACTCAGCATGGCGAGTACCATTTCGAGTGACATTTGTTGCATTCATGCCACGAGCAATGATCTTGCCATCATGAACGAGGACACAGCCTACAGGAGTCTCGTTGGTTCTGAGCGCAAGTCGGGCCTATATAAATCGCCTAGGTTAATCGAGGAGCTATGCAGACAGGAGAGAGGCAGCCTGCTAATCAGGGGGGGGGTTTGGCGCAGGCGGGTTTGAGGATATCTGAGACTCACCATATCAAGAGCTGCTTCAGTGAACTGCATATGCACCGCTCGCTCAGCTACAACAGCAGGGTCGGTGAAGATTGGGGCGGCAGGCAGGACAGGAACAACAGGTTTGGGAGTGTGAACGGTCTTGTCATCTCCAAGTTCCAGGTGAGAGAGAGATTCGGATAGTTGAGTTGCATTTGGAGGCTGGTTCTCTTTACTCAGCTCGGCATTCGGGACGCGCTGCTTCTGTAAGGATGCCATATCGTGGATATTGGCAGGAGTTTCGGCGGTTGAGGAATGGTCTTGTTGCTGATGACTTGTCGTGGAAGGTATCTCCTGAATTTTTGCGAAAGAAGAAGATAGTGAAGAACCTGCGTTGTCTGTTGCTTGGGCGTTGTTGTTGTTATCTTGCACGTTTTTCTTCAGATCCTTCTGGTTGCCGGTTTCATTACTAGTGTTGCCCCTGCCAGTTTGGTCGGTGTCGCTGACACTGGCACTGTCACTATCAGTTGGCATCACCCGACCAAAGAGACGGCGTATGGCCTTCGCACCTGCCGCCTTGGCCGGTGAAAGACCAAGCGATTTCAGGACTCCCATGTTTGCTTAGTTCTTTGAGCCTCTGTATACCTTCACTCAAACAAATTCTCCCGGTCTAATCCACCTCTTTCTCGGCAGCCAGCCTTTAGAGAATCTTGCACTCCTTCTTTATTGATATCTTTGTCCTTTGTTGCTTACAGCATTCCGTGTCTTTCGATTTTCTTCTTTTGTTTTCTTTGACCCTCGGTCTTTGATACCGCTTCTTGGGCAATACGCAGTGGGTTTTCTATCACCTTGAAGTGGCACCCTTTGTTCTATTGCGAGCTCAGAGAGTGGAAAGCTGCAGTGTGATGACTTCCCTTCCGGTTCAAGAAATAGATAAACGGCCAGAGAATTAGAAACAAAACTTCGAGTTCGCTATTCCTTTCAATCCTTGGTGGTTGCAATCACTGGATCACAGGCAATAGATCAAGCACACGAATGCCACCTTGGTTGAACTTTCCAACTAACAGTCCCGTGTGAAGGATTAAATACCAGGTCGAGTTTTACCGATGCGGTCAGGCATGGGCGCTGCTGCTCATCCGCGCAAGGCTGGCTTCCTACCAATACAAAAATCAGCAGGCAAGTTCTTGGGCGTATCAAGACAGAGCAGGTTATGCCGAAACAGTAACAACAAAAATAAAAATAAAAAGGAAGGTTGCAAAGCTACTAGAGATTTCTCTTAGGGATGGCTTTGAAGAGTCGAGTGAAGTTGGCAGAGCCTCCAAATTTAGGGGAAAAGTTCAAGATGCGCATGTCCTACTGGGACCTAGAAGATTTGATATCCGCTCTCTGGCGCTAAACTATATGCAGAAAGACGTCTGCAACGAAGGCCCCGCTTGGAAACCAACTCATCGAATCACAGTCCTGTGCTCTAAATGGACCCCAGGTTTGTGCAACGCCAATTGGTGGCAATCAATTAAGAAAGATCGTCTTTGACAGTGCGCTTCTTCTTCATAGAGTCACAGCAGGGTATGGTTGTTTACATGGTTGTTCAGTCGTGGAAAGCAGCATGATTTAAATTATAAAGCCTTTGAGGCTAGTTCAATTGTTTTATGGGCTCGATGCTCGCTCTATAGCAACAGCCGCACCCCGTCCTATTCAGCGCCTTTCCGTTGGCGTGCGCTTCCAATGCTAAATTGCAAATACGACAAGTAAAGAAGGGTACAAGTTCTATGGTAGCTTAAACCCTAAACTGGCAGACAACTCCATATATTCCACTTGATGTGTAACAACAGGTTGCTATACAGCGATAAGACTTCGACTCAGCAAGATCATTCGATCGACGGGCTTCTTGTAGCTCAGTGTTGTGCTCTGTAGCCCTGAGACATTCTGCCAAGTTCTGGGCAAGAGTCCATTGGACTTCCGCTTAGTAGGCGCAAGAGAGGGTGTCCTCTGCTCAAATGATTTGTCTGGGTGGACAAAATACTTGGAGACACAGGACCAAATGGTGAAGGCGATCAGCAGCGCAGCGATAGGCATGAGAACTGCCATGCTTGGCTGTCGATACATCAACGCCAGACTCATTGCAACAGGCGCAAGCAAGACAGCCGTAGGAGAACGTTGGGATATATCTCCCGCCACATTGTGAATCTCGGCATCTGGAGAATCTTGTAGCTGCTGTTCGTCTAGGGCACCGACATTTTGACAGCCCGGCGATGAGGTCGTAGCTTGAATCTCGGTTGATCGATGTTGGGAGTCTGCGCCTGCAATTTCGGTCGACTGAGAGCCCGTCTGTGCCGGTACTTGTGTCGTTCCAGTCTCGGTTGGTCGAGAATCTGGCTGTACTGTAGTTAATCCGTGGGCTTCGATAATATCGCGACTAATTGTCACCTTTTTCCTAGTTAGTTGCCATTCCATCATAATTGGGGGAATAAGCGAGACACGTACGTTACTCCTCGTAGACTCTGAAGCATCCACGGAAGATTGAAGGTTCGACACAAAGGTCGATGAGTCACGCTGTGAGCCGGCACTCGTGCTCAGAAGATCAGAGTCAAGGCTAGATGTTGGCGGACTGGAGTAATACTCCAGGCCAGCTCCAGGATCGCGATTGACGATATCGCGGTCGAGCTGGCCATGGGTAAAGAGAAGTTGTTGAGGCGCGAGAGAAGCAGCCGCAAGGTGCGCTTCCAACTGATCGCCAGTCAACTCGCTGCCGTGACTATTCAAGCCATTCGAGGACTCGTTCGGTGGTAGCGGGTTCGGTGCCGGTGACCTAGGCTGACTAACCGACTGCTTGGAAACTTCAATCGGAACCATGCGCTCATCTTCCGAGAAGGAAGACTCGGGAGAGTACAGGTTAAAGTCGACATAGTCGTGATTGACCTCTACCTGGTTGAATGGTAGGTATGCCGTAGGGTCGGCTGGTCCTGCAATCTCTACATCGGCCGTAGCACCACGGCGACGACGCAGGTCTGCCTCTGTTGCGGGAGAAGCAGGCTTTGTAGAGTACTCCGACAGAGTGGAGGAGGACTGAGGTGACAGGTAGCCCTCAGGATCGTTGAAGAAGTCATAGCTATCATCCAGAGCAGGGAACTGAACGAACTGCTCCCATGACTCGTTTCCAAGCTCCCCTGAGGCTGCAAAGTTGACAAGATCTACCAAGAGGTCTTGCTCTGACAGTGCTATTTGAGGAGCAAAAGTATCCTGAACAACCATAGGAGCAATCTTTGCTTCTAGGGCTGTTGTCTTAGTCTTTTTGGTAACCTTGGCAGGCTGAGCTGATGTGCTGGAAACACCTCGCTTCTTGTGGCTAGGATCGCAGCGAATCTTCTTCTTCTTACAGCTCTCGCAAGCCTTGATGATTCGCATGAGGTGAGCGTGATCCCGCTGCTCCTTTGTCTTGGATCCTCGCGAGGCAGAGTTAGTCACGTCGCGTCCATCCTTGGTCATGATCTTCATTCCAGGCAGGTTGGAGAAATCAGCAGGCTGGTGGCTGGAGGTAGACTTAGGAGATGAGCGACGAGAAGAGGTCGTAGTGTTCACGTGGCTCCAGTCCCAGTTGGACATGACAGGGCTCGTGTTGAAAGAAGATCCATAGCCAGAGTCCTGGAGAGGGCTAGCAGTAGCAGGAGACTCGACGGTAGCGGAGAGTGTGTACACCGGGTAGAACTTGAAAGTTTGTCCAGTCAAGTGCGCATACTCAAAGTAGTCGAGAGAGATGGAGGTACGCTTCTCCTGGACAGAGGCGGGTCCAGGGATGTAAGCGTTTACCAACTCGTCGAGCTCACGGGTTCCTAAAGCAGGGAAGAACTGCAGCTGAGCACCAAGAGCAGGCTGAAAGACAGAGAATCCTTGAGGAAGAGTGTTCGAGTTGGACGCCATGATAAGCTTCGAAATTCCGTTCAGGTTGTCTTGATAAGGCGGAATTCTGAAGGACGGAAGAGAGTATTGGAGTTACAGTTTACTCTCCAAGTCCAGTATCAGGCGAAACTGTGAGCGGTTACGTCGATGGGCTAGATGCGACTCTGTTAGACGACCAATGCAAAAGTTTGACAGACTCGGACAGTTGCTTACTCCGACCTGCTTACTCTCACGTGAAGTTTTGAAGGCACTTAGCAATAAGTACAAAGAGAGCTAGGGGGTTTTTAGTTCGCACGAGATCGGGCGTGTAAGAAAGCAACGGGAATATTGGGCCAAAAGGGATGCGCAAAGTCTTGTTTCGTTGACACGGACACGGCTGATGTGTAGAGGTATAGGGAAATAGGCCAAGCCTTGAGGTACCGAGCCTTTCGCCAGCTTTGTTGTACTGTCTTTCAGTATCTGGGAAAGCTGAAAGACTGTGACGACACACAAAAGCCCTTGTTTAAAAAAAGGTAAAACTGATCGCGATAGTATCGAGAAGAAGTAAGAATAAGAGAAAACGCCTGAGGCCACGGGGGAGGGCGTCGTCGAAGTATTTCACTGTCAGGTTTGAAGCTCCATTTGGCCCAGGATTCGCTGGGAACATGGCGCAGCAGGTGGAAGGAGGAGTCTTTCGGCGTGCAGAAAAGGGTAAAGCGTAACAAGGCAGATTGACTCATTGTGTCCAATCACATCGTTGTACTTTTGCGCGATCCACCCAAGGAAGCACCACTATTGGTTAGTCTAACCCACCATCTGCACCATCAAAGCTTGGACTTCGGCGAGGAAATAGCATTCTTGTTGGTCAATGCTCCAAGCCCCCCTGCGAGGGTGAGTCAACTTCCGCAACCCCAGGTTTGATAGTCGTTCGACCCCTCGTCCAACATTCCCCATGCGGTCCAAAGTCAGATACGCTACGGGTAGGTAGGAGGCCGTAGCATGGCTCAGCGATAACTCGTATTACTAGATCTCGAAGGGGGTCACCGCTTGATTGTAGAAGCATCGAACCATATCATAATTATTCGAATTACCTACCAGAAACTCTTCAGCTGTGACTCTTCATTGTTCATTGGTACCAGTGTACTCGGTCTTTGTGCATCAGGAAGATATTGAGAGATCCTGTCAAGGAAGGTGAAGGTTTGAGGAACCAGCACAAAGTTAGACATGTAAAGTTTGTGCGTCCTGGTGGAGGAAGGTCTTGTAGATACCAATTAGAATTTGACAGCTGAGGCCTCTTGAGAAGCCCTCTTGGTTAAACTGAACCGCCAGTGATGTCTGGATTGATGAGGTGGGAAGAATTGGGCATGGGGCCTCTTATATGTTGCAGTGGAACCGACAGTACTATGCCCAAGCATGGTTGGGTATCTGGGATATACAAAGGAAGCGAGCAAGCTTTATCGGGTCCGCACTTTGCGTCCATCACTTGAACACTATTCACGACTCCAAGCCCCAAATATCAGCCGGCGTGAAGCACGCCGAGAATCAAAACAAGGAGAATTGTGGGGGTCGACACCATCTCGAGTAGTCACTCATTATGAGTAACACTTCGGACATCCAGATAGGAAGTCTATTAGGACAAGCTCAACTCGGGGCTTGTCGTGAATCCACACCAGTTCACCTAACGCTGATTTCCCACCATGCTGATAAATCACGACAACTCCTGGAGACTGGCCCCGAAGTGACTCTTCCGGCGACTTGTAATCGCTATGTTCACATCCATTGCTTTGCTTTTCCTTCTGGCTCGCCGGACTCCCATACTCGCAACAGAAGCGCTACAAGTCTTCCCCCCAAGCAGACTATGCCAACGGGCTCCAGCGAGGCCTGCTATATTCTGTAAGCCGGGGTATCCGGATGAAGTTGATTCTTAAGCTATCCGTGACTGAGATTGGTGTGTTGAAGCCTGCGGTCTCATCTGCTGTACAGGTTTCGCGATCACTCCCAGGGTCTGCTACCGGGACGGCGAGAGCTTGAAGAAGAATTATCGATGCTGATATATCAGATAAACAAGGCTATATAACCTGGTGAAGGCCCAGTCGCACTGGTGGCTAGTCCCTCGGGTATAGCAGTAAATTGTTCGACTTGATCGTTCATCTTCTTGTCGGCGCTTGTCCATGGCGGCGTTCTCACCAGTCTGCAGCTCCGTGTCGTCTTCGAACGCAGTCCCATGCAAGCCTAAGCACTATATCTTGACAGGCGACAGCAGTTTACATACCATTTCTCAGTAGCGATTCTGTAACTACACACCATTCAACAAATAGTGCTTTAAACCTCAGCCTTCGGTGAAGAATCATCCGTTCGTACGAGTAGAATACGCTCGGAATAGCATCATTCATCAATTACAAGGTGAGAGAAAGGCTTGTTCACCAAGAAATTGAAATGACTGCTTCATTCAGATCCATTCTTGTAGTGCCTTAATTGATAATGACGTGGTTATTATTAATCCATATGCACGGGAACGTATTTTGCAGTGAATACGACCAGTCCATGTGACTCTATCAAATCACCGTCGAGAAGGCCCTTTAGAAGGTCTCGTCATACCAAGAAGATCCTCTGCATGTCTGCTCCAGGCGCCGCCATTTGCTTTACAAAACCCGGGTAACTCTGACTGAGGTATGGCGGCTGCGGGGGTTGTCGTTTTGAAGGGCGTCGCAAGAACGACGCGAGAATCTGTTGTGGGCGCCAATTGCACCAAGGGTTGAGGCGGCAGTCCAGCCGCGTCCTGCTTTCTTGCAGCCTTCCTACCTCTAGTTGCAGGGTTAACAATACGCGCTGGTTGCTTGGTTTGTGACTTGTTCTCATTGGTTGGGGGCTGGACTGTCTCAGGCTCGTGCGCCATCGACTGGGCATTTTCAACTCCCTCTGAAGGTCTCTCAACTGTTGAACTATTATCAATAGGCTTCTTGGCCTCTGTCGGATCATTATGGGCAACATTGAAACCAGCAGTCGGGAAATCTTCAGGTGGCATAACAAATCCAAGGATTTCCCTGCTCTTGACACTTTTTCGGGACATCTTGGTGATCCTCGGACCGGAGCTTAGCTTAGGTTCTGGCTTTCGATCAGGTTCCGACTTTGCAGACGAGTCCTCTTTTTCGTTGTCGGATTTTGACAGAGAATCGTCCGCTCCAATTTCATCTTCATCATCGCTCAGGATAGCTTGAGCAGCCTTTTGCCGACTACGGCGACTTGGGTTCGTCCGTCGGCGAGGAGGCGTAACTAAAGCTTCATCGCCAGGAAGGTTGTTGACTGAAATTTTGTCGCTATTTGGTCCAACCACATCATCCGACTGTTGCAATGGCTCGGCATCCTCACAACCCGTGTTCGGGTCTTTGGTCGTGTCCTTATACGTGTCCCTAGCCATATCCTTACTTAGCGTTGCTTCTGTCTGGTTCGACTCAGGATCCTTGGCCGACTGAGTAGCAGGCCCCAGGGTTGGTATACTAGAATCGCTTGAAATGATCAATGTTTGCCGTTTGGGTTCCTTCTCGGATATGTCCTTCTCTGCAGCGTTCTTCTGGGCGAGTTCGGATTCGCCGAGAGTTGATACTGAATCAACAATCGGGAGTGGTGTAGTGAGCGCGTCGCTGTCCACTCCAGATGACGATGGTAACGATCTTGCTGTAGACCCTGTCCAATTTCCTTGTTTGTTTTGAGCAATCACGAGTAGCCCACGTCTCTGTCTCGATCTGATTCGGAGCTCCGTTCTTGGTTCTTTGGCAGGTGGAGGTTTATCTGCGTCAGTTTCCATAGTTGAAGCTTTATCAGCAGCCAAAGCCCGTTTCGTACCACGAGGTTCCGATCTGTTCACCACTTTTATCTTTGATGATTCTGAAGCAGCAATTTTGGGCTGGATTAGAGCCGAGGATGCTTCTTCGTCTTCGTCGATCACAATTGGTTCCTGTACCACCTTCTGAACGGTCTCCCGTACAGACCTCTTGTGTGTAGAAGTAGTATCATTACTAGACCTCTTCGAACGCCCCAGCCGTTTGCTGGTCGGAGACACTGGCGTTCGGTGGGCAGATGCTGTACTCTCGCTTTGTACCAACCAACTGAGAAATGCGTCTTCACTGGGATCTGCTGACTGTTCTTTGCCTTGATTCGAATTCCGTGTTTCTGCCACTTCACGTGCAGGCATATGAAAACTATTTGATCTGCCAGCGTCCGCCTCTCGGCTGCGCTGAGCATTGCGGGAGGTTTTTGGGACTGGGTCGACGTGACGTTTTTGTGGTTTCGGCTCTTGACTGATGAGTGAAACAACGTTGTCGTCGGTGTCCGATGATTGGGGTTTGGTATGTTTCAAGATGTTCGCACGGTTCCTTGGTATTACCTCTCGTAATCGAGGTGGCTCTCGAGTTCGGTTATGTTCGTTCCCTACTAAAAGTTCCTTCAAAGATGCTCGTTGTGTGAGAACACGACGAGGAGCACTTGGACGGGGGGCATTTGCCTCTGTCTCTTTAGACTTTGATGGTGGTGGTGGTGATCTTGAACTTCTGTCAATATGTTGCAATGCGTTTGATGGGTCATCCTTTGTGCTGGAAGACAGGACTTTGGAACCAGTCGAGCCCCTCTCTTGCAGTGTTTGGCTTCGAGCGAGAGGCATTGAAGACGAGAATGGAGTAAGAGTCAATGTCGTCCCGAAAAGCGCTCGGGCATGTCCCATCTTGCTTGGGGGGGAGTCTTCTTGCCTGCGCCGTTTGGAAGGGCGGGCTTCTTCCGAAGGTGAATCCTGCTGCTGGCCAGTGCTCTCGGCCATCTTGCGCACTTCGTACGGCGAATGAGGTGAAACAACAGCTCTCCCAATGCTAGACGAACCACCAACGAGATCATTCAGTGGACGGTATCGAAGCTGAAAATGAGGAGCATTCTGGTCGTTTCTCGGAGTCTGTGTAACCGCTGCAGTTGATCCTGGTGTTCGTATCCCAGCGTTCGTCCTCCGCTTTTCCACTTCTTTTGCACGTTTGTCCAACAACTCTGTTAGATCCTGTTCTCGCTGACCAGTACAGTCTGAAACTTGTACAATTGCAGAGCCACGATCAAGCTCGAACTCGTCACCAGGCTCGAGATCACCACCTCCCTGCCAGTGGGCATCACCGATGAAATGGCTTCGATCATCATATACCATTACCCGTTTATTGAATGTGTGATACTTGAGGATGCCATCTTGCCAACGTTTCTGCTTTCGTTTGAGGTCATGGGTGAAGAGACAAATAAAGTCAACCACAGTGGCGGTTGTAGGTCCCAAGTTAGAAGTCATGACCCTAGGTGAGAGGTTCAGCGTGAGGTTGAAAGCGCGTGAAAAATAATTCCTTTCCGCATTTCGGTAATCGAGAAATCGCTTGAGTTACTGATCAACCCACAACAACCTTGACATTACCAACACGAGATATTTAAGCGCGTAGAGTTGAACTGAATTGACTCGACCGCCAAGCAAACGCGACGCCAGATCACGTGGGCGGCGACCCCCGCTACAGATGGTTGCCTGGAGAGGCAGAATTCACTTACCCTACGTCCATGGTCATGCTGAGAATTTCTATCGTGATGGTTGCATTTCATTGAAACACGCTTCTAATAATACAAACACTATACCGTGAAAGGGGAAGTTCAAGATAGCTGGCCGGCTAGAGTGTAATTATTTTGGCTGTGCTATTTAGGAAACGCGTGTTAAACACTACGCTAATGTATTTATGCACATCCAACTTTTTCCCTTCTAGCACACTCTCCCGCATCAAATCATAGTTTCAAGGTTAGGTTGAGTTAGGACTATATAATATAACATTACTGTACTTAATACCAGGCAGGTAATTATCACCATCACTTAAAAGAAACAGGCTATAATGTTACAACAGGTCAATGTCGTACCCCCTGTACGTAGGTAGCCTACTATTAGAGAAGCTTAGATATACAGAAATAAAACAGAGGCATTGCTATTCAAGTCTTGAATGTGCGTTACTGCATGGAAATATCGTGGAAGTATGCCTATGGCAAAATTATTGAAGAAAAAGAAAAAAAAAACTGGCTGCAATAGACGTTCATGTTAAAATTTTCTCTGAAGGACTCACGACTGGGGAGATCATTATGGTGCTTGGATGAAGGCCCGTGGAGGGCCACAACAGTGCCTTTACAAATGCAATGTATTCTATGGGTATCATGCCTCGACACGTATGGTATCTTATTGTACCAAATACAGCTAAATAACTCGCTGAATGCCATCTAGGGAAATTATCGAGCCATTGAAGGGCACATCCCCGACCGACGCCTTTTGTGAAGTAAACCAAGCCCAGCTAATTTGTATGTAGAATCTATGCTCAATCTGATTCCATATTCTGTTCTATGCCATGCTCATAGCACCAGTGTCCGCGAAAAAGCGGACCCATCAGGTGCCATTCCCTAACGACTCAGATAGTCACCACCACCAATAGATTCAAGGTCCATGGGGGTGACAGGGCCGGGACTCCCCAAAGGAAGGAGTCTCGGTGATATGGGCTTGTGAGAAGCAGGAGTAGCAAAGCGTGAATCACGGAACGGGAGAGAGTCAAGTGATAGCCCGCCCGATTTCTCACCGGACTTGGCCGAGCTACTCAAAAGCTCATTAGCAGCCATACTTGCTTGCGCGATCATATCGCGTTGATACTGTTGCAGTTTGCGACGAAGCTCGGTCTCGGGGTTTGATTGGCTGCCTGTTCGAGGTATGGCATGGGCGTCAGATCCGATATTGGAAGACATACTTCCTATCAATGGAGGTCGCAAATTAGCTTGGCTGCCGTTTCTGTGCTCATAGTTGGACGGATAGTATTTGCCCATGGGAAGTGGGTTATCATGAAACCCCGGAGCGAGAAAGGAAGCGACAGGTGTATTTGATTGAGACATGGCTGCACTCTGGGCAGGATGCGAGGTGGGACGATCCGCATAAATCGGTCCCGATTCTGAAATAAGACGGCTCATCCGTGCGTCTGGGTGATGCTGGAATGGATGTGGACGGTGCACACGACTATTGGGATCCTCGTGGAGTGGGAAGTATCCTCTATAACAACATTAGTTTGCGTCAATTAACAAATTAAGATAATGTTGTCTTACCCAGGCAGATCACCTCTAGCCGATAGGGGCTCGGGCGGAGTACGGGCAGGAGCGGAGGTGAAACGCTTCAACTGAGGCAGATCGATAGCTATAGGCCGAGCGTGACTGCGGCTGCGAGGGGTTGAGGGAGCAGATGGAGTGCCAGGCGCAGATCGAACACGGTCATCTGCAGAGGGAACATGTAAGTCAATGGCTTACGGAGAGTAAAGGGAGGGCGAATGGCTGGTAAAGAGATACCATGACAACAAGACCGAAAACAGGATAACAAGGCATAGGAAGAGGGATATAAGAACTTTTTTTTATCAAAAGCCGGTCGTGCAAGTGCAGGCGTCACTCAACGGCCAACCCTGGGATGATAGATGGGGCCGCTACCCCGCGATGGCTGGGCTTGATTGTGGGGGAGATGCCAGTAGCGCGAAGCATGGCCATTTCTTCCGAACAGCATTGACTCGGAAATGGCTAAACTGAGGAAAACATGGGCATATGATTGAGGGGAAAGGGAAACATGAGCGAAGATCCAAGAGGTAGGATGCAAGATGAAGGACAGCGTGGAGCTAACCAAGCAATGTTGACTCAGTGTTTATTGTGGATGGGAAAATGGACATGGGAATGTGGGATGTCTAAAACAGGGGGTGCGGGAGCCTCCCGAGACGTCAATTCCGCCCCGCGTTTCGCGTCAGTCAATCGTCGGATGCATCATTGGTTACTCGAATAACCTGAGTTGCGCTGATGGGAATATGGATGCATCGCGCCGTGCGACGGTAATGTGGTAGCGCGTCTTGAATTCGACCTCCTCACGACGAACGCCCCCTTTCCCCCGCAGCTTGCATCGATTCGTTGTACAGTTGGCTAATGGTGCACAAGTAGAGCTTATACCATGTGTCAGGGTTTCCTGGGTCCGTTGAGGGGTCATTGTGGCGTTTACCAGTTTGCACGCAGAACGTGTCTCGCTTCGGAGATTTTTGGTTGATGCTAGGTGCCGGGTCGAGCAATGCCACCCTCCGTCCGGAGTCATCGGCCGGAGATGGCCCCAATGTTCGGCCGTAAAGGGTTTGAGACCACTCACTTGAGGGCAGGTGGTGGAAGATCAATGGAGAGGTGGGGTGGGCAGGCAATCAAAAGACTAAACACACATTCCAGTTGTTCCACACAATGCTTACCTGCAAAATACGAATTGCGAGAGCCGATGTCTTCACCATCAAAGAATCCGTCTCGTCCTCCGCCTGGCCTCGAGTGTGAAATTGTTGGGGTATTGCATCCGGAGAGGTTCAAGTCGCCAAGCTCGTCGGATCGAGGGCTATGAGGAGAGTTGTTGGCGGAAAGGTCGGAATTGGTGGACATGGTACGCCCCGACATGGAAGGCCGCAGTCGTGGCGACATGTAGGGGGACTTGATGGATCTGGCAAAGCTGGCCATCTTATCGCCGTCGTGAGTCGATGTCGAAAGGTTGAATTTCTGGGGTTTCGGATTTGGGGTGTTCGCCTGGCTGATCAGACAGCCCGAGTCGTGGAGCAAGCGCCAACGCCGGTGCATATATGAGGAAGTTTCGAAAGACCTCGTTTGCTCGAGTGGACAAGATTGAGGCTCGCGCGTACTTGGGGGAGGACGGCAATCGGATGTTGATAATCAGCAGTGAGGGGCAGTCGGTGTAGCAAATGATGGGATAGCCAAGGAAAGTGAGTTGTTGATTTGTCTGGAATGTCCGCGGAGTCACAAATGCAAGAGAGAAGAGACTCAAGCCGCTGGCTGGAATTGAAGAATATGGTGGCAGCGTCAGGTGTAAAAGGCAGACACAGAACTTCAGTAGTAAAGAAGGTCAGAAATGAGAAGTGATGAGAAAGGTATGAATGGATGGATGCCTATTCGGGTGAAAAATGAAGATCGAAGGGTTCTGAAACAGTTTTGTTATCGCAAGCGAGTCACTCTGATCTTGCCTCTCTCCCGTTCCTTCCATACCAACCACCAAAAAGTGGAAATATCAAATGGCTTCCGCTAATCATGTCCAGAGAGTCTTAACCTGGAAGCGAGGAACGTCGGGACGAGGAGCCAAAAAGCGCCAAAGTCCAGGGCAAGGCGAGGTTTGGTGGACCACTACGACCTTCTACGGCGTGCGCTGTAGCGGGTTTCGCTGCATCTCCGACTCCAGAGCCCGCTTTTTAAGTACCACGTCAGAATCGCAACATGCACGCAGGACTTTGGCAGGTATCTCGTTAGACTGATGAGGGATTAGTTGGGAGATGACCCTTGATTAATACCTTGTTCAATGCGCCGTGCCTGTACATTCGCCAAGGAATACCTGCGGGACGACCCTGTAGACCGTCACAAGCCACCAACGCAAACAAAGAATACCCAAGCGCGGATTGATGAGACATAAGAGTCAGATGAAAGAGACGGTGCCTGTTGAGGGACGAATGAAAGCCCTCGGCGAGTGTCCAAGCGACGTAACTGACTAGAATACAGATAATCCCCGAGATTTGCTGTAGGGACCCTTTGAAACCCGTCCAAAGATGAGTTTGGTCAATGACGATGTTTCGCGGCGGGCCACCCGACACCGCGATAATATTTCAATATGATTCCCAAGCCCAAGTTTTCGGGCACCAACTGTCGCTTTGTGGAGAGACAAATTTGAGCAAGGTCCCTTGTAAATATTCATGGTGTATTAAGCAAAATGTGATGAATAAAAAACGGGAACTTGTGATCGCATTTGCTCATAATCCGCATTATGGATATTTGCAATCTTATTCAGTACTCAGGTAGTTCTCGTATTATTTCTTGTCGCTCAGAATACTTGACTCGTACCATTATTACTGGAAGTCTTTTCGCAAAATATCGAATACGAGCGGTCAAAGGCGTCGCTTCAAGTGTATTCAAATATCCCACGTGCAGTTCCTTATCGTTCAACTTACCGCCTACGAGGGCTAGGATCAACACGATGATCCTTTCAGTGCAGGTGCCCAAGTTCAAGCTGCCATTGCATTGCCAAGCTCTCTACCAGAATCTCAATCAACAAAAGAACTGACATGAGCAGCGCATGCTTGCAGCTCTAGGTAGGAAGCGGCCCCCACTTGAAACTTCCACAGGTATCTGATCGACGTCATAGCGTCGAAGAGAAGTGATTTGGCCCACTCGCAAGCGCCGCTTGGCTTAGCCCATGGAAAATCATCCTCCCTTCAGAGCCTGAGCGGGACAAAAAATTGCAGAAGCTTCAAGCACCAAGCGGTAGAGCAGCAGAAGCAGCCACTCAAACGTCGAACCCTTGAAAGGACCCTTCCTCCCTTTGGAAACCGTCATCGTCACATCACTTCAAAATATTGGGGGCAAAACTTGTCCTTCAAGATCGACATTTATGCCCCTCTTTGTTCTGTTTTCTAGTTTGCTGGTAACATCCTGCGCCGCCATGGTGCGATATCAACGTTGCGGCGCAAGATTTTGTCTCTCAGGGTACGAGGGTTTTATCGGCCTGGGGGGTTATCACTTGTCTTGGCGCAAACGGCATTGGCAGGCCTCCAGGCTTTGTGGCATAATCGTGGGATTGGCGACAACATAGTACACGCCAATGTGCCTTATGGTGACCGTCCATTGGGTGAGCGGGTTTCAGTTAAGCACAAGCCATTGATAGATCTAGACACCATCTCACAATGTGTTGCACGCCTCACGGGAGGTTGCTGCAGTTGGTTGCATTACTAAAGTGCAATGTTCTTGATTCAGTTGATAACGATCAAATTGAGTTCAATACGGCTATTAGTGTTTCAGGAACAGGCCAGTCTCTCGTCAAAACAATAAAGAGCAAAGCAAATAATGGTATCAGAATCATATCCCGTAGCGCAACACACTACCAACCCGACCAGCGGGCTACGCATTACCACTGCTTCATATATCTTTCCCCACAGTAAGTTACATTTTGTATGTAACCACATTTCATAACCCTTCTTTTCATAAGGGATTGTTGATCTGCACATCTGAGTTTGATCAGACGTGGGCGCGACCAGTAAAGCGCGATCGGGTGTCACGGTGCTTCCACCAGTATCCCAAGGCCGCCAATGTAGCAATGAGCCAAAGGAGGGCGCTGGCAAGGTCGACCCAAACAGCGTTCTTCATGCGTCTGACGCCTTCGTCACCTTCGGCATCTTCATTGATGTACATCTGCAGGTGTGATGGTCAGCCAACAATGTCATTGATCGGCTAAAGTAAGCAATTGGTGAACAAAACGTACCTTGCCAAAGACGCCAAAGAGGGCGATCCAGAGGACAAACAGAATAAAGTCCCATATCGCGACGACAAATCCAGCGATGCGCAGGATGAAGGGAATAAAGTAGAGCACACATGTCACGGCTGAGATACTACCCACAACCACGGCGTAGACCTATACATTGGCACTTGTATCAGTACTGGATTGCACATTGACGCACTGCTGCACGTTGAACAACATCCACTCACCCATTTAGAGTCAGAGTATTTGCCCTGTTGGTTTGCGTGATGAATATCGGTACCATACAGACCACATGTGGCCAGCGCCAACGCGAAGCAGAACAGGTGGATGACAGAAAACACCACGTAGCTGATAGCCAGATCCTTGATACCCATTGTTGCTGTGTTGTGTCGGCAGTTCAAAGTAGGAACGCAAAGGAGTTTCACGAGAAAAAGATTACCGATATGGAGTTATCCTTGGTCGAAGCGGGCCGTTGTAGATGGGTTGGGTTTGCGAATGAAGGGGTATCGTAGGGTTTTGATCAAATTAAAGATAGGCTCGTTGCAGAACGTCACTTGGTGCTTGAAGGTTGACGGGGTATGCCAGAAAATATTTACCTTGGCACAGGGTAGACCGCTGGTTAATGAATAGGTAGCTAAGAGGAAGCCCCTGCCGTCATGACTACGGTCAATGCGAGATCATCCGAAAACCTGCGGATAACAAAAATTCATTTACCCTTGGAAATTGTCGTGATTCACTAACATGACCTATGACGTATGTTAAAGCAAGCTTGTTTTAGTCGCCTTGTGACCCCTGACGCGCCATGGCTCGACCCGCTAGATGTATCAGTGTCGGATTATCCTGCTTCCGTTATTGGAGGTTATGCCCCGATGACAACCGTATCGTTCTACCGAGACAATTGCAAGTTGTTAGTGAATAAGAATTATATGTTTGGCTTGTGCTTTGCATTTCGATGACTCTTACTTTTTTGGTGACCATATGCTCGAACACTAGCCAGTTATGACGGGTTATGCTGTTCCGCATTCCCGTCTCGTTCGCCCTATAACCGCCTTGAAAATGAACCACGAGATACCCATCCAAGGATCACTAATCTGTGGTTTCATGACAAAGTCGTGCTAACTTCATCATGTGCTTCACTTGTAAGTTAGGGCGTACAGTCAAAAGGATTTCCAACCTTGAGGCCGTTCTGAGGATTTGTCAGTTCGGCGTCATTGATGGCGTCTTGCGACAGTTTCATTTGCGACAAACCGTCACCCAAGACAGTTGTGAGATTTGGTCGAGCTGAAATTACATGCCTGGAAGAATAATATACGAATTAACATTACTTTCCAGTTGATGCTGTGAATATTGAACATACGGAAATGAATCTAACTGAGTAAGTCAATATTGAGAACTACCTAGTAAAGAGGGAACAAATGCGGCCTATACAGTCTCACGAGAGTAAGCGGTTGTTTGTTCAGAAGTTTGGTACAAAAAATACAAACTCTCCGCTTTATTCAAACATAAGCTTTAGCATCCATGGTTTTGTTGTTGAAATGTCGAACTGTAAGTTGAGGATAGGGTAGCTTCTGGCCCAGAGACGTAGCCAGTCAAATAATACAGGCCATACCCACGCTCTTGAACAATGAAATCACGAGTATCCGTAACACAACGGTATCCCACACTCGCGACAGTTATTCACGATAGATTGGTATAAATTTGGTAAATGCGAAGTACGAACATGCGAAATTCACATTGAAAATGCACAAATTCGCATTACTCATTGGAGCAGCTTACACCAAGCCCCAGCTGCCATTGGCTGAAAACCATGTGTTTAGGAGGCTGTGTAACCAGTTTACCAGTTTCAGCCCACCAACTTATCCGACATCGTTTGAGTCACATGAACGTGAGCTTCGCAGAGCCGCATGCAGAGCCGCATAAAATAAGGGAATGGTTTGTCTAAGAGACCCCCCTGAAATGTGAGGCGAGTTTATAGGGTCCAATTACGAGGTTGTCGGTATAAGCAAACTCCTATAAGCCTGCCCGTAACTGCACGCTTTTGAGGCACAGTCTAGTGTTTAACATCGCCTCAGCGTACTAAGCTTTATGTTAACTCGACTGTGACTCCGCTGCCATTGCCTCGTTCATAACAAGCAAGTGAAGTGTTACGCAGTTTCGCAAGACGAAGATCCAAACGTTCAGTAGAAGGGGCTATGCTTCGATCGCCTCGGAGTAATCCTTCTAGACGCCCCTACTTTCATCCTATCAACTATGCATCGTAGCCAAACAATGGCAATAACTATCTGGTTTGGGGGTCCACTAACACCAAGCAAACTCGCTTTCAAGCAAAAGAAGCATCGCAACGATGGTATCAAAGGGGCACTGTTATTGTTGTCTTGGGAGTTCATCACCTGTGCTCACCGAATTTGACAATGCCGTCAGTTAATCCCCGTCAACTACACTGTAGTTTCTCATGCCATGTCACATAATGCTCAGTAAAGGAAACTCGAGGATAGTCCAGGCAATCTTATATAAACTCAAGAGTCTCGAAAGGATCAAGGACCTCATCATTCATACTTCAACAGACTCACTTCACACCATTAACTACCTTACACAACACGCAACACTCCTCATTAAGAGCATCTCTTAACCATCGCAAGCTTCAAACTTAACAAACCATCCACCGCAATGGCCACCGATAGCTAGTATGTTGGTTGCTTAAGCCATAACTTGCTATGTTTGCTAACAAGACACAGCTCCAACAACCACTCTGGCGAGCACCGACGCCAGCCTATCCTCTCTCAGAATGCACACAAATGGATTTGTGTAAGTGAACACCAAACACATCTCAGGCTGTTACTTCTGACTCCATATTAACTTGTCCAGTGCAATTGTGGCCAGGGATGGCTTAACGTTCACACAGATCTTGCTTGCCCTACATGCCAGATCCAGCGATGCTTGGGCTGCACCTATGGCTAGAACAAGAAATGTGGCTAAAAGCGATGTATCGAGTTTATGATATGCCCCTACAAAACCGGAAAATGGAGTTGTCTTTACCAGCAGGGGGTGGAACTGACGCATTTGCGTTTGATGCCGGAGGACTTTTGTATTTGGCCTGTTTGTTTAGATTCCCTTGACTATCAAAACAACTAGAATGAGGCCCACGCCTAGATTGCTATAGAAAATCCAACTATTTACTCTCCTTATATCAAAACCCTCACAAATGCTTCCCTATCGCCAACGTCGGGGCATGGCAGGTCTACATAAAAAGTTGCGACGTTGACCACCGATCAGTTCTATAAAATTAAGTCTCGAATTCGAAAATTACACCAACACCATACTTCCTTGAACAAGAAGAGCAACATCATATCTAAAAACGTAGAGACTTCCGAATCCGACTTACACCAGCCCCTGTACCGAGGCATGTTGGTTGATGGCGCCCCACTCCTCTGACCGCACCTCTTCATCCCCGCGGTGCCATATCTGGTTCGTTGTCAGCTTCTTCAACATACAACATCTCGCTAATATTTAACTGGAATACAATTAAGTCATGGCAGATCTCGGCCTTCCTTTCCTCCCTGTCTCCGGGCTCCCTAACTTCCGGGATCTTGGAGGTCGCCCTCATCCCATCCCGTCCCGCCCGGGCTACACTATCAAGTCTGGCCTCATCTTCCGCTCAGCAGAGCCGTCCCGACTCACTGAGGATGGCGTCTCGGTCCTGCAGGACCTCAAAATCTCGCACGTCTATGATCTACGGTCCCGCACGGAAATTGAGCGTTACGCCACAGGTACTCGCGAATGGCCCGGTGCTGAACGGGTCTTTACCCCGGTATTCTTGGATAAGGACTACGGCCCGGAGGCCATTGCGCTGCGCTTTCAGAACTATACAGCTGAAGGTAGTCAGGGTTTCGTCAAGGCCTATCAAGATATCTGGGAGACAGGAACGAATTCCATCAACACCATCCTCTCACATCTAGCCAAGCCAGATCCTTCGCCTTTACTCATCCATTGCACTGCAGGCAAAGACAGAACTGGAGTGATCTGTGCCTTCATCTTGTCGATATGCGGCGTGGACGACCAGGCAATCGCTCGCGAGTACGGCTTAACAGAGGCTGGGCTTGGCGACTTTGGAGAGGAGCTTCTCGCTGCTGTTATGAAGAGCCCTGAACTAAAAGCGAATCCTGAAGGCGCCAGGCGATTGCTTGGAGCAAAACCTGAGAACATGCTGGCCGCCTTGAAAGCCCTTCGAGAACAGCATGGCTCTGTAGAGCAGTATGTCGTGAGGTGCTGTGGGCTCTCAGAAGATGATCTCGAGCAGATCCGGAAGAACTTGATTGTACCTGACCCAAGTAATCTGTAGTCTTCAGGATAAGCATAGGGCAAAGTCTCCAGAGTTTGGAGGAATGTTAAGACCCAGTCTTATATAGCAACCTTCACAACGTCAATAAAGCTCGACCATGCCTCTCCAGGCACTATCGCCCGGTGCAATATCACATGTAATATATGCAAGCGCTATTGTTCTTTGGACGATTTGTGGTCCATGTTTGATTAGTATGTGACTTTATACATGGCGTTGGTATTCATATTGTACAGTGGCGCCTCTTGAAAACCACCCATATCCCCCATATAATCATACGCTTCACGGTACCGACGTGGGAATCTTGACCAGACCACGCTTGCGGTCCTCAAACGGAGCGCCATACCGCCATCCAGTTCCCCTTCTTGAGCGACCATCTCGGCCAACATCATCAACGTTGATCTCCTTAAATCGGAACTCGTAACGGTCTGTATTGACTCGCTTTGTCTGTGCCTCCTCACGTTTACGCTCCTCCAATATCTTCTTTGCGACTCTGTCCTCATCGCTATGTGTCACCTGTCGGAACTTGGTCAAGGCCTCCTGGCGTGGAGAACCCTTAATGATGTCCCGCTCCATCTTGATCAGCTCGGGCTGAGGCGATCGTTGATCGGCGGAAAGCATCTTATCGTGGAAGGCCTTAGCAGCATCTTCTCGTGTAAAGTGTCGAGATTCCGAAACGGGCTCGAATAATTGTTGCATGGTAAGGTTGTGTACATGAATCTCATTGATAGGCTCATGCTGCACATTCTCAGCACCTTCCTCGTAATATGTTTTGGGAAGCATCTTCATAACCGCCCTGGCATAGGGTGTTGCTAATGGCTTGCCCTTGATGTATGTTAGCATTGCTATAAATGCAAAGTAAAGAAACGCAAGTCCAATGTGGCATGATGCTATCAGAGTATATAAAAGTATAACCATGTAGGTGTCTTCAAGACTAATCGAAAATTTTGTTTGGTCTCATCATACAGCAGGGCAACATCGGGAATGATTGGTGATTGTACTTACTTCGGCTTTCCATTGCTTCTCAACCTCCTTCAACCGCACGACAGCAGCAACTCTCCTCACGTCGACGTGCATTTCAGCAGACACCGCCTTGAGGGATTCCCCCCTTCGCGTCACCTTCTCGTAGATGAGCTCTCGTGTGGGATCAGCGAGCACGGGCTGACTTCGGAACAAGGGGTTGAGAGGGAAAGGCTGATCTTGGTGAGGACCAAGGTAGTTGGGACTATTGCTAGGCTCAGCAAGATTCCTTCCACTACCAGAGTTCAACCACTCAAACATCCTCGCACGACCCTTGCTCATCTTCTCGCGGCATGGTGTTGTCGAGAAGGTTCGGAGGAACGGGGAGGATGTGCTCCTTGAGGAGATGGAGACGGCGGCATCGAGGCCAGCCAGCGGCGTCGATGCACCGCACACTCGAGGAGGCATGGTTACAGCAGGTTCAGATATTATCTGACTGTCTGCTGCATTACATGCGACCCAGGACCAATTGATTAGAATTGGTTGGATGTCAGGTCGGAAAAAGGCTGGGCTTGTTTGGAGGTGTTTAATGTTGCTCGTCAAGTGCAGCAATTTTTCAGCCTTTTCGGAATTTCTGATTCTCCGACCTAAGCTGTGCTCAAGACCCACATCGATGCCCTTCACGGACGTACGTAGTACGATCCGGGAGATTGGCGGTACGTATAAATCGTGATTAATAGTAGTCAATTTTGTAATAGGCTTTTTCATCTAAGAGATCTCGGTCCAGGCTCGTTCATTCCGTACTTATCTTTTCTCCTGTTGTTCCTAGAAAGAAAAGCTGCCACGACTGATGGCCTTCTGTACTTACATAAGCGGACTGGATCAGTCTGAAGGCTGCACAAAAGAGATATGTATTTTAGTTCAATCCCCCATATCTATTAGAGAGCTTCGACCATTATAGCCGCGGCAGGTATGGCATTATAAACATTGGTATTCGTGTGTATCTATTACTTGCGCCATCATGCTTGCAACCATTACACAACTCCCTTCTTACCCAGCTCCAACAACCAGCAAATGCCCAACATTAATCCTGCGCTGAAAACTATGATAGCAAGTAGATAGATCATTGAGACAGCTTATGTTTGCTGCTGCCTCAGGAAGCGAATCGTACCAGTAGGTCACCTTCGGTCTTTCTCCTCGTTTTGGACCAGCATTTTGTACTTCTGGTGCCCATTGCGAGCCAAGCTATTAACCAGGCTTGGTCATCGAGAGACGGTTTTTCTTTGACTTGGCCTTGGCTGCTGCAACGGCAGCTTTCTTGGCCGCCTCATTCTCCTCGGCCTCCTGTGAAATCTCCTTCCACTTACGCCAACCATCAAAGTCGATGAGAGCTTGCATGCAACCCCATTCCATAACCTTGCGCTCCAACCAGACAAAGTTGACCGGCTACATCCTGAGTTAGTTATGTATATCAAAATGTTAGAAAAAGAACAAACGTACCTTAGTCAAGAAATCATTGCAACCAGCGGCCAGGGCTTCGTGTCGGTCGCTTTGCAATGAGCTAGCAGTCAAAGCAACAATGATAACAGGGCTCTTGAATAGATCGGCGTTCTCAAGACGATCTTTGTCATCGATCTCATCTGGGTTTTCTGTTGTGATTTCACCTTCTGGAGAAGATGAAAAGACACCAATGGAGTTGACCCGCTCCAGTCTTCGGATCTCACGGGTCGCATCAAGTCCGTTCATGACAGGGAGCTGAATATCCATCAGCACCAAGTGAAAGCCGCCAGTTCTCCACTTCTTGACAGCATCACGGCCGTTCATGGCAGTTGACCATCGCACTTTGAGGCGCTTGACGAAAGCCTCCAAAAGCTTCAGGTTAATTGGGTTGTCTTCAACGATCAGAACGTTGATAGGAGGTACACCACCGTTGAGCATGCCCGGTGGCAGGCTGGGATGTTCGGCCTTTTTGCTTTTCTTGCTTTTCGCCGTGGGTCGAGGTGAGGCTGGCCTGACCGGAGGCGTTGCGATGCGGACTGCAGAAGGCTCCGGGGCGGGCGGTGTCGGTAATGGAGGGGCAGTAGGCGGCATACCAGGAGCATCTGAAGAGTTTGAATGAGTTCGTGAATGTGGTAGCCTCGGGTTGAAGTGTTGCGTACCGTGGTTCGCATGATTCGCGGCGGCGGCAGCGGCTAATGACACGGATGATCCGTTGGCTATCAGTGTAGGTGATGATGTGTGAGTACGGCCCAATCTTGGACGGTCCGGACGATCTCTGTAGGCGCGTGATCTACCTGGGGACGGAATAGGAGGAATATGGCCAGTCCCTAAGACGGCAATCGAGTGCGCAGTTTGGGGATTAATATGCGCCGGGACTGCCACTGGAAGATGAGGTGAGCCGACAGCACCACCGTGAGGACCCACTGAGGGAGGAAAGTAGCCATCACTTGTTTCGGTAGGTCGACCGTCTTCGTTGTAATAGACGTTGCCAACATATGCTGGCACGACAGGACGCGGGGAAGCTTTGGGCGCACGGCGCGGTATATCAATCACCAAGGCCTCTTCAACGGTTTGTCCACCTGGATAATAAGCGTCAAGGGTTCGTCCCATAGGCTCCTCGGGGTTGAGGATGCGTTCTTGGTGTTGGTCTCGAGGAACAATACGGATGTTAATATCGGGAGAATCGAAGCTTCGACCAAGCGAGTTCGAATATTTGCGAAGAATCATATCGCGAACATCGTCGACGAGATCATCTTCGTTGACTGTGACCAGAGTTGGTGAGGCATGAGGTCGTTTGACCCAGATCTTACGGTTCACCATGTTGGCGTTGATAGGCGCGTAGGTACTGGAGTTAGTGTACCCAGGCTCGTTTGTGGTCGGGTTCGAAAGGAGTGTGTTGATTAAGGACGTTTGACGGTTTGACAATAAGCTCTGTCGTCGGGGCGGTAGACCTGGTCGAGGTGTTGGCGACCCAGGGATTGAGAGAGTTGCCGACTGTGGAAGGCCAGGAGATGGAGCGACGAATGTCGTCGAAGTTGCCGCCGCCAAAGGCGCAAAAGCGGCAGATTTGGGAGAGTTGGGAGCTTGATCTGGACTCAACGAGTCGCCGTCATTGTGTCCAGCAAGCTCAGAAGCTGCGTCCAAATCTAGACTTGCAACCGCTTTGTGGCGCGCAATGGGCGATTTTGGTGCTGTGTCGTGCGCGTGTTCGTGAATACGGTCGAGATTTGAGCTTGCCTGGCGCTGTCGCGATGGAGACGACTGTTCGGATGGGTAGAGTGAAGGAGAGATCAACGGTGGTGGATGAGTTTGAAGTCGAAGTTGTGGTGGATGCAGATCGCTGCCGAGCGGAGGCTGGCCGCTAGAGCTAGTGGCGGTTGTAGCAGGTTCTTCGCCGAGGCCCTGTTGGTCTGTAGGCGGAGCCGGCTGTTTCAGTGCTGCATCGCTCACTGTGGGATGGTTGTTAGCGGGTGGGACCGCTGCACCAGCGTTTATTTCCGAGGACGTCTTTGCGGGCGAGTCTGAACTTGAATTTGAGTTTGTTGCTTCTGAAACTCCGCGAGAAAAGTCGATTTTTGCAAAATCATCGCTATCTTCTTGTTGTCGATGCGAGCCATCGGGCGTCGCGATCATACCACGCCGGCTACTGACGGTGCCCCTCGAATTACTCACGGCACGCCGAGACGACCGATCCCCATCCCCATTTTGGCGAGTTCGATCACGATCGCGATCCCATAAGTGACGGCTTCCGAACGACGACGCGGTATCTGCGGTGCTATGATTCGAAGAAGCTTGCGAGCCTGCTGTTGAGTGTCGTCGTTTTGTGAACTTGGCTCGAAGGCGCGAGGCAATATCTGAAGCTCCCATTAGACCGACATGGGCATCCTATGTTGGCAGGACGCGGCCGCGACGTGGAGTCAGAAGCTTCGAGGTGAAATCGGGTACCAGGGAGAGTAAGACAACAATCGACCCGATCGTTGGCGAATAATCGTAGGAAGAAATAAACAAGACAAAAGAGAGGAAGTAATGAGAAAGATTAAATGAGTGAAGACAGCAAAAATGCAGATAAAATCGGTACCTAGTCTCGTAATGTTGTCGACGAGCAAAGCTACTCGAGCAGGGTATCAAAGCGAGGCTGTTAGGGATCAAAAAAGGGGAATAAAGAAAACGACGATCCACAAACGGGAACCAAAGTCGAGGAGAAGAAGATAAAGAAGAAGATCGCTCTGCTTGTGAACTGGATATCACGGAAGCAGAAAATGATTTCCAAGGGGGGTAGATCCGCTGTTGCAGTGTCGATGAGATTCAAAGCTTCCCCCTCGGATATCAACCAAGCAAGCTTTGGGCTCGCCGCTCATGCTCAGGCTCAATATGACCGCGATTGCGTACTTGTTTTGGCGTGGGTAATTTCGGCCGAGTCAGCGCTGCCCTGGAAGTTGTACAATGCACAGCGCATTGCACCCATCCAGAACCGTCACATCCATTCAAAGACCACCCGAGCGTCCCCATCTGACAGGGGTAACCCAAGTCGAGACGACTTAATTCCCGTCCCAGCTCCATCGTCTCATCTGTCACAATAATGTCAATATGGGCTCTGGAGCGTGTTCTCTAAAGATGGGACCCCGGTCGATTGATGCTTGAAGCTGATATTTAAACGTTGATTGTCGGTCAGTCTGCATCGTCCACGCCAAAAACCGCCAGTTGTCTGAGACAGACAAGACAGAAAGTCTTCTTTTTCCATGATTCCACTTTCGACTTTGTGTCACATCTCATATGCTGCAACGCGCTCAAAAGCCGTCAGTCCTGCACCGCTTGTGTTTCTCTAGCATGACCCGCAGCTTCGCCGTCATACAAAATGCTCGATATGCATACTGGTTGGCGAATTGGCTCCGCACTATTGTTTTAGTTGGTCTCTGATATTAATGTCTATCGGGTTCAAGTCTGCTATGTATTCAGATACTCTTCTGTTAAAAGTTACGCAAATACGATCCTTCGATTTGTTCGTTCCGCTTCAAACAGTTGCACACACCAAAGTCGAAGCAAAAAGAAACGACAAATATGCTAATTTCGTAAAGCAGTACGTATTCTCCACATGATATGGAACACTTGGGGAGGTTAAAGGCAATGTTAACGTCAAGATCTCTTCTGATGACGAGAAGTGGAACCTCATTAGGAACGGACAGCAACATAGCTCCAGCAGGCTGACATAATTCATAACGCATTGTGTCCCCGCAAGTGTACCTTAACCTTTGTGTCAAGCATCACCACTATCACTGTACGCTCATTATTACTATCCACAACAACAGTAGCCACATTGCTGTTCGTCACAGGCACGTTTTCATGGCCCCTATAATACCTCCGGGCGAGCGACAGCCTGATAAGCCTGCCCCTCGTGTGCCCAAATCACCATCTCGAACTGCACAGATTCAAGCACAGAACAGACGGCGAGAATATCTCGCTCGTCATCCATCCTACTTTGAGAACCTGGAGCACGAGCTCGCTGGTAATGCTGTACAATTCGACTGTCCCTAACTCTCACCCTGACTTTGCGCCCAGATCCTGTATTGTATGAGCGGCTGGTGAAGAGGTTTCAGACGCCCTTGGAGCGTGAGGTCGAGGGTAAAGCAAAAGGCTATGGCAGGACCCTCGAGGCCGACTTGCAACGAGGAGAACTCAAACTCTCGCGGCTCAAGGAAGGCGATGGCGTAGAGAACCCGGCTGGTGACCTTGAGCACCCATGGGAGAAGCCAGCTTCCGACAAGGCTCACGGTTTACTCTTATGGCATGCGTTCCTTGAAGAGCGCTTCGTCCATGGTTTAGACGAGGACTTTGACTATAAACCCATCGATGTGGATGAGGATCTCGATACCATGCTCAGACGAGACGCTCAAGATGCTTGGTTCGATGACGAAGAACCCAGTTGGATTGATGAGGAAGCATCAGCACGCTCAACAACACGTCAAGGTGAAACTGGAGTCCAAGACTTTTAGATCTGCAATATCTTGTCCGGCCCCATTTGAACGTCAATCAACCTGGAATCAACCTGGGTGTGGCCGTCTCAGACCCTCTCTACTTTAGCCAACGAATAACGTGTCCAAAAATGACGATTCTATGAACCGTATGACATTGCCACTTACCCTGAAGCTAGCTAAAAACCATGTGTTTTCGACATGCCCGGTGCCGGCATTTTGCAGTATTTTGCCTAAATTCGATGACCGTGTCGCATAGGCAAAGTGGTGCTACACATAGCGGAAAAACATATGGCGAACTACACCATTTCTCACGACATTCTGGTAAAATGACCTAAAGAGCATTCCGCCTCAAAGAAACTACTTTAATTACCGCCGGCTAAAGGAATTATTTCTCATCGCATCTACCAATATTATCCAACCCCCGGTATACGCTTTCGCCTCATGCTTGGCTTCTGTTCTTTACTTATTGATCAGCTGTGGAACGGTGGAACTCAACCCGGGTAATTGGGTGGACTGACTGGATAAATGAACTGAGATGAAGTATCAAGTCATATATATACACAACCAACGCGGGGTTAATTATCCATTCTCATATAGCAGTTCTCACTTAAATATCAATGACTGCTCTCTTTATTCAGTGACTTTTGACCATTGGTTTCAATACGAACAAAACATCACATCTCATTCAAACTCACCCCACCCATCATGGCGCCCCTCATCACAAACACATACAGCGCCGACCCTTCAGCCCACGTCTTCAATGGCAAGGTCTACATCTACCCTTCTCACGATCGTGAGACCGACATCAAGTTTAACGACAATGGTGACCAGTACGACATGGCTGACTACCATGTCTTCAGCACTGACAGTCTCTCACCACCTGGCGAGGTTGTCGACCATGGTGTCGTCTTGAAGACAGAAGATATCCCCTGGGTATCCAAGCAGCTCTGGGCACCTGATGCCGCAGAAAAGAACGGAAAGTACTACCTGTACTTCCCAGCACGCGACAAGAAGGGAGTCTTCCGCATTGGCGTTGCAGTCGGTGACAAGCCTGAGGGACCTTTCACCCCAGACCCAGAGCCCATCAAGGGAAGCTACAGTATTGATCCCGCAAGCTTTGTGGACGACGATGGACAGGGATACCTGTACTTTGGAGGTCTCTGGGGTGGACAATTGCAGTGCTACCAGAAGGGCAACGATATCTTCGATGCCGAGTGGCAGGGTCCCAAGGAGGTCAGCGGCGAGGGTGTGCCCGCCCAAGGACCCAGGGTGGCCAAGCTCACCGACGACATGCACCAGTTCTCAGACGAAGTCCAGGAGATTCAAATCCTCGACCCAGAGACTGGCAAGCCCATTCTGGGAGATGATCACGACCGACGCTTCTTCGAGGCTGCCTGGATGCACAAGAAGAATGGCAAATACTACTTTTCGTACTCAACAGGCGACACACACTTCCTCTGCTACGCTACAGGCGATAGCCCTCTTGGCCCCTTTACCTACGGTGGACGTATTTTGGAGCCTGTGCTTGGTTGGACAACACATCACTCTATCGTTGAGTTCAAGGGCAAGACATATCTGTTCTATCACGACTGCGAATTGAGCAAGGGTGTTGACCACTTGAGGTCCGTTAAGGCCAAGGAAATCTTTTACGATGATGATGGCAAGATAATCACCACTACATCGGACTAGATGCTTATGACTATTGATTGCATCAACGAATAAATAGAAATTGTCGTAAACAAAATAAATAAATTCCAAATTCTGCTAACACGTCTCGGTCATGACCTATCCTGAAATCATGCATTTGAAAACACAACCTCCTCATAAATACATATCGTTACTCATCAGCATCAACATCAATATTTCACTCACACAACCCCAACCCGAAGCTTGTTCAAAGCCTCCTCGTACCTGGCTGGATTATGGTCAATCAGCATACTTGTACCGAACCTCAACTCCTTGAAGCGCTCCTCGACATCATTGATGTATTTTAGTACAATTCTTTGCGCCGGCCTGCCGATATGGTCCTCGTCGGGTAGCAAAAATGCATCACGCCTAAGAACCCGTTGAGTCTCTATTGTGAATACTTCCCCTGGAGGCACAAGTTTTCGATTTGTCATGCCCGCCCTCAGACCTTGCAAGACTGAGTGCCCCCATTTGGACGTATCTCCAGAAGGAACCGAGGGCAAACCACCATACCATTTATCTGCAACACCGGTTTGGAATGATTGCCATATCCGCTGACGGATCTCGGCTTTGGCCTGTTGCTGATCGTTCTTGAAAGCGAGCGCGACGGCTTGAAAGTCGTGCAACACTCCCAGGGAGAGGTAAGGAACAATGTCGTTTCCATGAACTACAGTGGTAATGAGGCCACGAGTTCGCTTGCGAAGAGACGCTGACATTGTGCTGGGAGGCCCATACGCATAAACATGAATAGGCCGCCTCGATGGTAGAGAAGAATGAACAGGGCGAAGGCCATCCGACTGATCATCACCGACTGGTTTTTCTGGAGCACAAATGGCTGTTACGAAACCGGTTCCAGTTGGATTCGGCTCAGAAAGCATCACCCCAAGTAGTGCCGTAACTGCACCTCCCAGAGAATGACCACAAAGAACAAGTCCATAATCAGGGAACTCGAGTAGTGCCTCCCGAAGAGTCAGCAATACACGCCTATCACCGCCATATAGAAGTCGGCGAGCTGAAGCATGGACGCCCTTGTGCACCTTATGGCCTCGACCACGCCAAGTCAAGATGTCGTAGTCACAGGTCATATCAGCCAGAACATCCTCAAAACCCAGGGTACCTCGACAAGCGAGCACAACTGCCTTGGCATCATGATCTAGAGAGATGTAATGCACTAAAGGCACACCGGTCCCTGTTGAGCCACTTGAGTCTGTTCCTCCTTGGGGATCAACGATGGAGGCAAGGAGAATGCTGTGCGTATCGGACTCGGTGTGATGAACAAAATGCCTGACATCTGTATGGGTGCTATCCCAAGCTCTCAACAATGGCATCTCTTTAGAGATCCCCATGAACTTGAGAAATGCGGATCCGTATGAAGCAGACGAGAATCGCATGTACCTTGTGATGTTACTAAGCACATGGCCTTGAGGGAAGATCCCATTGACTATACCATCACGTCGAAGTCCCCCAAGTGCATCTGAAGCAGTGTAAGCACTCTTTTGGTGGTAGTATGAGAGAACCATAGATGATTGTGAATCATTGGAAGCCAGACTCCAAAGACTTGGGCTTCTTCGGATGACTCTGCGGTGACTGACAGATATATGTGAAGGCGCAAGAAGGCCATCATTTTGAGCTTGTTGAGCCCAAGACGAATCAACTACCGCACCGCTTAAGGAAACGCTAGAAGAATGGGTTGGCGACGCATATCCGGAATGGACAGAATACATGTCTGTCTGGGATACCATGGAGTCTCGATGGCGGTCGTGGACAGAGACGTAACTTGTACGAGAAGAGTTGCGTGGGAGAAGCTCTGCCTTCTCGATGCGTTTTTGGTCTATGGAAGAACGTGGGCTATGGATGGGTTTGTTGGCGGGCTTCGCAATAGTTGAGACTCTTGATTGCGGTCTTGGTTTGCCTTCAGGCGGCGGCGAATCCTTGTTCCAAATATTGGAGATCGATTGACTGCTTTCTCGAAGAACTTGTCTGAGGCCAGTTTTTCTTTCGTTCGACTGACTGGGAGTAGTTGAATAATCCCACTTCTTCTTAGGAAGAACCTTTTTGGGAGGTGTAGTGTTTTCACGCAAGCCGTTTGATTTGCTGCGGGTATGGGATGATATGACGGGGGCTCGTGGTCTCTTCTGGTTTGCTTCGCGTTGTGGGGTCTGAGGTTCTACAGGTGAAGATGGTGGCGAGGTGGAGTTTCGTCGTGTGAACTTGCTCTTTTCATCCCGTACCACACTGTTCCGAGGTTTCGCTGTGGCCTGCGAAGACGTCCGGGATGCCAGATCATTGGTACTCTGTACTGGCCTTGAACGCTGTGGCGGAGGCGATTTGATACCCGTCGTCCTCGGTTTCTTGGGAAGAGGGGGAGGTTCTTTGGCTGGAACCTCTGGGGCCGATTCCTCCTTCGATACATCGATAATAGAGGCTGTAGTGTCACGAGATCCTTGGAAAGAGGTTTCCCCAGTCCTCGATCTCTCAAGTTTATAGACAATACGATAGCTCGAGGCTCGAGGGCAGTCGTTTAGTATTTGACTAGAGCGTTTGCTCACTTGAGTACCTAATCCTGTAGTCTCAACGATCTCAGCACCGGGTAACAGAGGCAACGGGAAAGGATGAGGACCATCAACATCGATGGTGACAGTTTGTGTTGATGACACCATGTTGGAGATAGAGACAGACGTATCAGGTGGAAGTTTCTTGACCATTTCATTTTTGAGTTGGTTGATGACTGATTCCTCCTCTTCGAATGATGTTGACTGAGAATGGTCAATGACTGCTGCTTGTGACTTTTCGGTGCTTCTGTTCCTGGACGATGAGCTGGATATTGAGCTGGATGGCCTTGTAAAAACAGGACTTCGAGGGATACGATCTTGAATGTCTATTCGCTCACCATCATTCAAAACGACGACGTCCCAGATAATCTCCTCACATTCTTGCCGTTGTCTCTCCTCTTCGATCATTTTCCAAGAGTATCTTTGCAAGTACGCCAGAGCGCATAGTCCAAGAACGAGGTCTGTCACACCAATCGTATCACCATGACGCCCAGTTGTAGGATCATGAAACTCTCGTCGAATGAGTGTAATAATGCCTGCTATAGCTCTTGAAGAATCAGTCGAACCGAAGATCTGATCGAGTGAGGACAACAGTATTTGAGAAATCCCCGAGGCCATGGAGAAGGTTGTGCTCGTAAGGTTAAAGCCTGCACTTGTCCAAAAGACGGCCTGGGACATAGCATGATGCAGATGCTCGAAGCTTCTTTCGATGATGGATTCTGCTTCAGCAGTAGACATGTCGTTCTGGGACCGCGAAAGTGTTTCTCTTCCCGCTTGCCCTAGAACAGTTTCGACCATACTGCGAGCAAGCTCCAAAGAAGACAATGTCGTAACTTTTGCGGCACTGAGGCCGAAGGAGCCGGCCCTAGAACTAAGACGAATAGCCAAACATGTCGAGCGTGTTGCAAGACTAACAGCTTGAGCGACTGGAGAGGGAAGCAGAGTGCGGCCTGGCTGTAGAGGGAGGTCCTCGGCTAATATGATGCTTGAGCTGTCCATGACGAGAATCTGTCATTGAGGCCCGATCGGGGATTGTGTTGAGGCACGGAAGAAGTCTAAAGTCGGGAAACAGATCCTAATAAATCTCGTTTGATGGAGTCTCGAGTATATATGTTCATAGAAGAACAATAATGACCTCGAGGTCCGGGTGCTTTGGCTCAAGGTCGAGGTTGAGGCGAAATCGAAGCTAAGTCCATGAGTAGCGTAGCGAGTGAATCCCAACGTTAGCCAACTCGCCACCATCAAACCAACACCAATTACATGGTTGGAATGTAAATAAGAACGTGACAAAGGACTAATGGCATGTTACCAAGAATTTGGTTGGATGATATGGGATAATGCAGGGAACAAGACTCAGACAGAAGAGATGACAGGATGTGAAACAGATTTGCATGTGATTGTAAGATGGAGAATCTGTACCTGCCAAGCCTGCTCTACGGCTGCTTAAAACTCGCCCTGGCAGCTAATTCTACTGGCACGTTGTGCAAGTCGCTTCACGTGCTTTATCTTGACCGCGTAATAAATTGATATAACAAGATTATAGCCGTGAGTTTGCCAAGTAAACATTCCTGTCTTGAACCCAACCTGACATTTGATAGTGCCAGGCATCGGGCATGTGGAACATTCAATCTCTTGACACAACCCTTCATGCCTTCGAAGTGATAAGAGGATTACAGAGATTTCCCAGTCAATAACCGGCAATTATACAGAGTAAACATAAGCCAAACTGAAGATAGAGTGAAATATTGGACATGAATTGCAATGCATGTACCATACAAACAAGTATTATTCGATAGAGAACATTGCTCGTTTGCTTCTATTCAAGAAACAATTTTCTTTCAGTATACTCATTTCTTACATATGAAGGTATGTGTTGCAAGTGTATTGGCATCTAGTAAGATGCTGCCGTAAGTTACTGAATGAGCACCACCTCGCTCTCTTCGCTTCGCGGAATATGCACGAGTTGCGGAATTGAAACTCTCGCTCTCGTCCAATCACAACAAGCTCTTGGTTCCGTGGTCTAGTTGGTTATGGCATCTCGTTAACACCGAGAAGGTCCCCGGTTCAATCCCGGGCGGAACCACATCTTTTTGGCCGTCTTTTGCTCTCTATTCTGAACATCAAAACCCTCGGAATCGCCTTGAGGCTGTGTGTGACCCCCCTGAACAATGATGAAAAATGTTCCCCCAATTATAGAACCTGTGGGGGGCACTAACAGAAGCGCAGGACAAGCTCAGCTCAAGGCTCCGCCCATTTGTTGGCTGAAAGTCTGAAACTGAAAAGGCCAACCTCCAGATCTGACATTGATAACCTCTCAACCATCTCACATTTATACACTTGTTGCTTGGATTTTTCTCTCTTCATTATTCTAGACAATTGTCAACTTTTTGGTAAAATCTATAGACGTCTTTGTTGCGACAAAGCCAGTTCCCCACACCGCAATCCCTCGAAATCACCCCGCCAAATCGACACCGCCATGGCTCAAGAAGGCATCTTCAGCGCCGACCTCCTCTCCCCCGAGGTCAAGGCTGCTCTTCCCGAGGGATATACTCTACGCGCTCTGCGCAAGTCCGACTTCAACAGCGGTTTCCTCGACTGCCTGCGCGTTCTGACCACCGTCGGCGATATCACTGAGGCCGAGTTCGTTAAGCAGTATGATAACATGGCCGCTGCTGGCAGCTACTACATCATCATTATTGAGGACACTTCGCGCACAGAGCGACCTGTTGTGGGAACCGGTGCTTTGATCACCGAGCGCAAGTTGTAAGTCGATTCTCCCTGCTATTCTACGGGCGACAACACTAACCAGTTCCTTTACAGCATTCACAGCCTTGGCGCCGTCGGCCACATCGAGGATATCGCCGTCGCAAAGGACCAGCAGGGCAAGAAGCTTGGTCTCCGAATCATCCAAGCACTCGACCACGTTGCCGAGCAAGTTGGCTGCTACAAGAGCATCCTGGACTGCAGTGAGGCCAACGAGGGTTTCTACGTCAAGTGCGGCTTCCGACGAGCTGGTCTCCAGATGGCCCACTACTACGAGGGTGGCAAGGGTAAATCCCAGTGATTTCCTTACTTATATGACTTTATGAGGTGTCTATGCGTACGCATGCACACATTTCTCTTTGTATAGTTTTGTTATCTCAGTGTGTTGCACAGAGGCTGATGCGGTTTCGCATGGCGCAGGAAGCAAAATCTAAAGAAGATCCGATATTTAGGCTTAGAGGATAGATCTGGTGACCAGGGAAAATAGACGGGATTTCTTGCATCTGGGTCTTATCACAGCGTAACGTAGGTGTGCAGTCTTACACTCTTCCAATGGAAAACTCTTGGCTGAGTTTCCCACTGTGTAAGCTGTTGTGCGCCACGAGCCATCAGCTGAGTGAGGTTGCTTATTCGGTTTCCGATTCTTCTCAGCATAGGTATATATGGGAGTGGCAAGTATCAAAATTGAACTGTTGCTAATTAGACGACTCTCTTACACAACCCATCGACCTGTTTACTTTTGAAGCAAAGTTACTCTCCATCATCTTCACAAAGGTTACTCCTAGATATTGACCCTCGACATGATGAACGAGCTTGATCTCTCATTCATCAAAATACGCATTGCTTCACTGCAATCGCTGTAAGTGATCGCATTTCTCTATTGTGAAGAAGAACGTATGCCAACTTAACATTACAGTGTTCGATCCAAGAACCCTTCGGCTTTCTATGTTGCTCGGCGTCATATTAACCGTGTCACGATAGTCACCGTCTTGAATGGCAAGCCTCGACTGGCCAGACGAAAACTTGTTCGCGCGTGCCGTTGATCACTCGACTCGTCAAACTACCACAATGGATTAAACAACTAGGATATCATTCTTTATTTTCGCACTCGTTTCGTAAGAGCGTTCCCTCAATTACGTCGCTTATCGACCCATCCATCCGCCATCAACAACCAACACATGCCCACTCACATAGCCACTGGCTTTACTCGCAAGATACACCGCTGTGCCCTTGAAGTCCTCTGGTGAGCCCCAGTTACCAGCGGGAATGCGCGAGGTGATACTAGCCAAGCGCTCTGGGTTCGCGAGCAGAGCCTCGTTCATATCGGTGGCGATGTATCCAGGAGCGATGGCGTTCACAGTGATACCCTTAGATGTCCACTCGTTGGCGAAACTCTTTGTGACCTGGCCAACAGCGCCCTTGGACGCGGCGTAGGCAGGAACGGTGAAACCGCCCTGGAAAGTGAGAAGGGATGCGAAGTTGATGATGCTGCCGCGACGGCCAGTGACGGGTGAGGGTTCGAGGTTGAGCATGTGGGCGCCAACATCACGGCAGAGGGTGAAGACGGAGTTGAGGTTAACTTGGATTACCTAAAATTGTTAGACATGGCGTGAAATGAAGATTGACCAGTGCTTACCTCGTTGAAGTCGCTATCGGGGAAGACTTCGCATGGGTGTCGTCGCTGGATACCGGCGCAGTTGATTAAGATGCGAATCTGGTGTCCATCGGCAAGGACCTTGGGCACAAGCGCAGCAACAGATTCTTGCGACGATAGGTCGGCAGTGTAGATAAAAGCTTTTCGCCCCAGCTTCTCGATCGACTCTTTTGTTGTTTGTGATGTAGTATCTCGCTGTTCGTTATGTCAGTCGTGAGTTCTGGCCTCATCATGAGACATTGCCTACCTGGACAAGGATGATGTCTGCGCCAGCCTCAGCAAGGCCAATTGCAACTGCTTGGCCAATACCACGTGTGCCGCCAGTGACAAGAGCCGTTTGGCCTTCGAGAGAGAAGAATGAAGCAGCCATTTTTTTTGGAAGTATTAGAAATTTGAGTTACTGACGTCGTGAGCAATTGAGGGTGGTGTTTTTTGTTTTATTCAACGAGGGGCAGATACCACCGTGGGGCATAACACTATTAATGAGGGATCGGCTGCCAATTCTCTCCTCAATTCGGAGCCGGGTAGGCTTTAACTGTTCCTGAGAGGGACTGGGTCGGGTTAAACCACCCAATCGGTGAACCAATGTACTGTAATGCAGCTCTACTTGGTGGTATACATACATTCGGCTTTGGTGATCGGAGAGAAGACCGAAGGCCGAGTACCCGCGATGGAAATCCCCGCAGAGGGGGGTGGTTACTTAGTATCATGGGGTTGGTGTTTGACCTCTCATGACTTCGTTTTAATTGGTGTCATAGCTCACGGCTGATCTAGTAAGCGCTCTATCGAAATAGAGAATTGCAATGGTATAGAACAACCCATTTCATGACGGACAGAACTGCCTGCTTTCCCATTTCAATTCTGGTTGATTCGGAGAACATTTTCCTTCTTGGGCTTCTCCAACAACTCCAACATAGTGGATCGCCAAGTTTCAACGCTTCGAAATTTAGCGCTTCACCCCGCGGGATACTGGCTCAGTGGGGGAGGGGCTGTCGCGGCTTGGCCAGTCTAAGTGTAAGATGCTTGACGAATGAAGAGCATTACAGAGATATATAGGACGTACCGGTAGAGCCAAGTTACTTGTACTGTACTAACCTTTCTACCATCAGTAAAACTTGAAAGATTCTGTATTTTTTGCTGCCATAGGAATGGGGGCATTGGACGTCATGGGACCTCGCGGGGTATGGAACTATCGTGGGGCGGGTTCCCCGATGTCATCTCGGCCCTCTCTCCGTGATGAAGTACAGTATTTGGTACATTTTAGACTAGTTATGGGCTTGACGAGGGAGCTTTAAAGATATTTTGTTCGATATCGGTCCCGTCTTCATGAGCCGATCCCGGTCCCGCCTTTTACTAACCCACCTCTCGCTCCTCATCTTCATCCATGATTCCCCAGTAACTTTTTGCATCTATTTCAACTCCCTTGGATATTATTTTCTTAATTACAAACGACTTAGCCTGTCGATTGATTAGTGGCTTCACTATAATCATTCGCATCACTCACTTTCCCACCACCTTCTATCACTTACCCTCATCATGGCAACTGAGCGTGTCAAAGCTTCCGTTCTTCACGGAGAGAAGGACCTCCGTCTGGTGAGTACCAACACTCAAAGTCCTTTCGAAACTAAGGCCTAATTCGAGACATAGGAAGAGCGTGAGCTTCCCAAGCCTTCTAGCAACGAAGTCCAGGTCGCTGTCCAGTCTACCGGCCTATGCGGCTCTGATCTTCACTATTACAACCACTTCCGCAACGGCGACATCATCGTTCGCGAGCCCCTCACTCTCGGTCACGAGTCTGCTGGTACAGTCGTAGCTGTTGGTTCAGAAGTCACTCATCTCAAGGCCGGCGACCACGTTGCCCTCGAGGTTGGCTTGCCTTGTGAGGCATGTGAACTCTGTGGTGAAGGACGTTATAACATCTGTCGAGGCATGAAGTTCCGCAGCTCAGCAAAGGCAAATCCTCATGCTCAAGGAACTCTCCAAGAGCGAATCAACCACCCCGCTAAGTGGTGTCATAAGTAAGGCCCCTGATGTTTACGACAAGTTGGCAAAGTATGCTAACACGAGTCTAGGATGCCCGACCATGTCACCCTCGATCTTGGCGCACTCGTCGAACCCCTCTCAGTCGCCATGCACGCCCGAGACCGCGCCTCGCTTCCCAAGGGCTCAACCGTTCTTGTCCTCGGCGCCGGCGCCGTCGGCCTTCTC
Source organism: Fusarium torulosum (assembly GCA_900312805.1). Taxonomy (NCBI): domain Eukaryota; kingdom Fungi; phylum Ascomycota; class Sordariomycetes; order Hypocreales; family Nectriaceae; genus Fusarium; species Fusarium torulosum. The sequence continues at coordinate 47,068 of ONZP01000287.1, forward strand.
GCAGCAGCTGTTGCCAAGGCTGATCAGGCCAAGACTGTCATCATTGCCGATATCCTGAAGGACCGCCTCGACTTTGCTACTAGCAACGGTTTCGCCGATGCATCTGTGCTCGTCCCCATGGAGCGCCCACAAGCCATTGACGACAAATTGGCTTTTGCTCAGAAGGTCGCTGCTATGGTTAAGGAGACTCAAGTCAATGGGGAGGCCGTTGGGGAGGTCACAGCAGTCTACGAGTGCACTGGTGTGGAAACCTGTGTGCAAACTGCCATCTACGCTACCAAGCCTGGAGGCAAAGTCATGATCATCGGCATGGGCACTCCCGTTCTTACCATCCCAATATCAGCCGCCGCTCTTCGCGAAGTTGATATTGTGGGCGTCTTCCGCTACGCCAACACATACAAGGAGATCATCGAGCTCCTTGCCAACCCTCCTTCAAATATGCCTGATGTGAGCCGCCTGGTGACCCAGAGATATAACGGCATGGATAAGATTGAAGAGGCGTTTAAGATGGCGGGCAAGGTGCGAGATGAACAAGGCAATCTTGTCATTAAGGTCGTGGTTGATTTTAACGAAAAATGACTGCATGGTCGGCTGTAGAGTCAGTGATAATGGCTAGATGAGTTTTACGAAGAGATATTCCATGAGTGGTGCAAAAGGCGAATGTGTTGGGTGCGGTTTTGGGGTTTATAGATACCTGGTTTCCTAGCAAAATGATGACCTCTATTTCCTTGACGCAAGCAAGTTGTGTGTTACGGTCTTAATTTTCTCTCCTACTTGTCTCAAATGGCCCATAGCCCATGGCTCAGTCGTCGGCCGCCGAGTGTCTTGTAGAACTACTGGTAGACTTCGGGGTTTCCAGTAAGGAATCAACAAATAATTGAACGAGGAAAACCCCTAATACAGAATATTATCAGCTCAAGTTTACAGCTCTATCTTCTGTCCAGTAGATGTTTTGATGCTCCGACATAAAACTGCTTCTTGCAAATCTAGAGGCAGCCCAATCCTCACAATGAGGTGCAACTTAGCAACACTTTGAGATAGATACAAATACAATATTTCTTTAATTTCTATATTTGCGAAGCTAATCTGGAACCTATAATCTGTTCGATAGATGCAGTGTCTTTCAATGCCGCTTTTTGTTTTCATAATCTCATTTCTCTATACCATGCTCAGATATCTATAGCCGTCCTTTAATTCACGACTTGTCGGGGAAACCAAAGTCGATGCCGAAAGGAGGATAAACATATCGCTTCAACTCGCCCTTCTTCTGCAGCTCAGCAGAGTAGTCGTTCAAAGCCTTAACATCCTCCTCGTCGAGATCGATGATGGTCTTGTTGGCGGTGATACGCTCAGGGGTGACTGACTTAGCGAGCACGGTGCTACCACGGGCGACTGTGCGACATATCAGTAAGAGTCTAATAATTAGTGTAGGTTAGAGAGACTTACCATGGTAGCTGAGGAGGACAGTAGAGGCAGAGACACCTTTCTTCTCGGCAATCTTGACGACAGGCGCAGCGGTCATGACAGGACCACCGGTACTGCCCAGAGGGCTATAGGCCTCAATATGGATACCCTTCTCCTTGCAGAAGTCGACGATCTCCTGTTGGGGAAGTTCTGGGTGGTTCTCTATCTGGTTAACAGCGGGAATGATGGTGGCGTGAGGCAGAAGCTCCTCGAGGTACTTCTTGCTGTACTGTGAGAGTGTTAATTGGGCTCCAGTGGAAGCGTCGCAAAAGCTCGACTTACGTTGCAGACACCGACGCCCCTAGTCTTTCCAGTTGCGGGAAGCTTCTCCATAAGCTTCCAGCCATCAACATGGTTGTAGTCACGGATGACATCTCGGGAGCCGTCGGCCTTCTTAGGGAACTTGTCGTCGTTGCCGTCGGGGTTGAGGAGAAGAGGCCAGTGCTGCGGTTGATTAGAGTCAGAACCCTAAATGAATCTGCTAGATAGCTACTCACCACAAGGAACAGGTCAACGTAATCGAGTCCAAGGGCCTTCAAGCTCTTGTCGAGGCCCTGCTCAGGGCGAGTGTTATATGTGGCCCAGACTTTGGTAACAACAAAGATATCTTCGCGCTTAACACCCGCCTCGAAGGCAGCCTTAAGGCCAGCACCAACCTCCTCCTCGTTGCCGTAGCAGTAGGCGCAATCGACCATCTTGTAGCCATCCTTGAGGGCATATGTGACGGCCTTCTCAACCTGACCAGCAGGGGATTGCCAAGTTCCTAAAAGAAGAAATTTAAAAAAATAGTTAGCCAATTGAGCTGCACAGACTTGAGACAAGCAGGAGGAACGCACCCAGACCAACAGCAGGAATTTCTTGGCCAGTGTTGAGCTTGAAAGTAGTAGGAGCCATTGTGTGAGTTTTGTTAGAGTATGGGAGATGTGTTGAGTTGAGGAATGAGAATGAAGGACAAGAAAGAGATCTAGGACAAAGCAAAAGAGAAGAAGAAGAAGCTCGAAGCAAAGTGGGAGACTTGCAGGTTATAAACCGCTGCCACATCATGAACATGAGCATATGCCCCTCCTAGTCCTCATACGTAATTAATCTACCGAGGGCAGTATTCTACTTTACTCTCGTGTTCTCAATCCCCCAAACTACGCTCATTTTTGCGGGGTTAAGGCCGTGAACCCCGCCAAACAAGAAACAATGTAGCAACGCTAGGTAGGTTCCCCGAGGTCCTGACCTGAAGGCCGCCTTTGCCTCATGTAGCAGGTTTGGGGTGTAATTTGGATGCAGAATCGTTAATCAATGGGGATTTCTCGGGGTGGGGTTGGTCCGAATCTTGCGCACGATGTATATACAGTTGAGCCTAGCACTGAGTGGCCTTTGTAGTTCGGTGAGAACCCCGGTTACTAGGAAGCTTGGTGCCCCCAAAGGTTGAAAAGCACCATCCACATGCAGATGATCATTTTTCAACAGAAGTTCTAGAGATATTCTTTGCTGTGGACTCGCTCGAAAGCAAAGGAGCATGAGCTGAAGATGTCATGGTTGACAAATCTCTTGTATAGTCCAACCAGTGTTGAATTGTTGTCATTGTACTTAAGTTATGTGTTGGTGGTGGGCTTGAGAGGTAACCCCCACGCTCGTTTGTGAGGCATATCACCGCCAAGGGGACACCTGATCATGAACATTTTCACTCTACTCATTAACAAACAAAGGTCGGTACTTGTTATTTAATGTTCGAATGAGGATCTATTGATTCATTATTAATCCTGAAACCCCCAACGCGATCGTTTGACGAGACTTTCGCCAAAACCGTTGCTTCTATACTATGTCGTTCTCATCCAGCTCTAAGGAAACGACAACAAAGTATACATACATACACATGGAAGAAAAGTGCAACTATCGGATAACACCCCTTACAACAAAACATGTACCATAAACTCCCTTCCCCAGTGCCGTATTTTCCGCGCCCGCCTCTTTTTCTCATGGCATGCGTTGCTTCTTATAACGATCAAAGATTTAGCCCGAAACGAGAACCCAAAGCCTGGAAGTATGTTAGTGACTGTGTTTGGTTATGCAACTCAAAGGGTACACCTCAAAGACTATATCCTTGGTGGCGTACCCGAAAGTGTGCGATGGGTGAACTTACAAGAAGAAGATCATCAGAACTCCAAACATTTTGGCGATTAACCACCTGTTACTCGACACTCGGTTCCAGTACTTGAGGAGCTCTCGTTGCGCCCCCTCAACGTTGTCAACTACGTCTTCTGTGTTGGCATCAATGCGCTGGATCATCTCGCTCTGTTCTGACACCATGGTGGCTAGTTGTCCAAAAATGCTTCCCAGCTCGCCGATTGTCTTCTCGATCGCCTCGATAGCCTCGCCTCGCTGCTGGATGTATGTGTTTGATGGCTGTGCCTCCTCCATCATCAACAGCTGCTGGTCGCCGACAGGGTTGAGTGAAAGAGTATCTTGGCTGCCGGGCGCAGGCGAATTGCGAGCGGGTGTTCCATAGAGGGGCGAGGCGGATTGTTGGATAGATGGCTGAGTATGTTGCGACACAGAAGAGATGAAGTTCTCTGTTCTTGATCGCGATGCCTGGATGTTCTTGGTCCTGGCCTCGAGAACATCTTTGAAGTTGACGGAGACATCCGTGAGTTTGCCTTGTAGTAGATATACAACGTTCTTGTTGTGTTCGCCTTCTTGATCGGCCTTCGGGTGTTGCTGCTTGGTGAGTGTTTGTAAGGCACCAATTTGTTGATTCAGAGACGAAAGATCTTGCTTGATAACAAATGTAAGCTCGTTAATTTCTACGGGGCGGTCGTCGAAGAGCGTTCGTCGCTTTGCCACTGTTTCTCAAGGTTAGATCCATGGATTAAGCTAGGCATTCACACCACAAAATTGCAGAGTATACTCACGTTGAGCTAATTTCTCCAACTTGGCCATAGTCGCCGAGATGCCACGTCCGATTTCAGCAGCCTTGCGGGCGAAGTCGGATCGCCTCTGGGGGCCAGCAGCATGACCATTGGCAGCATCTTTTTGCGCATCAGTCAAAAGAGACCGGCGCTGAGAGCTGACTTTCGACGAGGATTGTTTTCGCTGTGCTTGTGCGAGTACCGATTTGAACTCGGAGGTTCTGTCTTGAATGGATGCGACAGCCATGGTGGCCAAATTAAGAGGGGTTAAGAATAACGCCGAGATGTCAGACTGCGGCCAGCGCGGCTTTGTGTCTCGAAAAGAATCGCGTCGATATTATAGTAGCAAGAAATATGCCACCTATGCGACTTATGTTTCACTGACGATGTGTCGAGCCGTGATGTTGAACGTCGATGTGGGAGGGTCCGAATCAGGTCTCGGTTGGCAGCGCAGGCGAAACGGAACGTCGTCGAGGGTGGGCGAGTGACGCGGACACGAAAGCGATTTGCAGGATTATTAGAAGGGAGTAATTTGCTGGTTGGAACCGAAACCGTAGATGGAGTATAGTGTGCAAGAAGTAAACTAAGGCGTTGAAGAAGTCGCAGAGCTTCTAAGGGATTGACTAAATGTGGAAAAGGCTAACTTAGATACGCGACAAAGAATGCCAGAGACAAATGAGGTTTGATTGGAATTGGTCTCACTGCGTCTGCAAAGGAGATTGGATTGACTGATTGGGGGGACGTGTCGTTGGCTTGTTCCAGACTGGTCGGGGCAGGGGTAGCGCAGATGCTTTGATCCGCCACGCTGGCTCTTGTTGGTCCAAGACTCTCCGCAGTGTGGCTTTGAGTGTGGCTAATATTTAAGGTAATGGGATGGTGCTTGCAGTTCTTTTGTAAGAAGAAAGACACATAGGGTTGAAGAATAGCAGCGTTTGGTAAAAGAACTCTATCATATACCTACCTACTGATACCTATCGACGTAGTCAAATAGGTGCCATCAAAGGCATGTTATGTTGTAAGAACTTGAAGGGGTTGATCTGAATCAAACTTTACAATGAAGTCTTCAAATGTAACTAGGCTTTGTTTTCTGTCATCCCCTCGATCCGCATAAAGGAAACCTCTGTGTCACGTTTATCGGAAATACCAGGCGTGAACTGGAAATGCTAGCTTCGTATCCCAAAGTTTCGTAGCCGTGTTTGCTCTTTATATAGCTCCAAGTCCAAATCCTCGTATCAGTGCCCCCATCTTGGTTCGATGAAGTGGAGCGGGACCTTAGGTAGGTAGATAGCCTGGCTGAGCGAGAATGATGGCAGTGATCAGTTTCCTTTTGCTTCTATACGAAGCGCGTAGTAACTGACATCTTGCCAGTGAACTGCAAGACAGGCAAGTCGAGTCATTGGATTGTTCTCGAGTTAGGTCAGCAATCGAAAAACGTTGGAGTGCCCCCCTCAGTCTCCCAGGACGTGTCATCGTCGACGTCACTCGTCCTATCAAACGCACCAACAAGAACATTGCTGCCTTTCTTGCGGTGATGGTTGTACGCGCGGATGTGTAACCAGAAAGCGTACGACACTTGGGTTGAACGCTGTACAGAATTCTTACTCTTCTAGAAACGCAAAAGTTGAAGCCAGAACCACGAGGTAGAAGTCGCAGACATGCGAGGCTCGTCAAAGTATTGTTATCATGAGACCTAACACACAATAGATATGTTGCCAGACGAGAATAAAGCTTTCACTCTAGCTAGTGACGAAAACAGGGGAATTCAGCCCCGTTAATCAGCAACTCTATTGGGATGGATTCGCACTTGACATGGTTTGCTGTGTTTGATAGACACGTGAGCTGATACTATTCGGAGTTCCTCATCAGCTTTACGAAGATTTGAAGCTCTTGGCCTGTTTTCTTTCTCTCTCGACCAAGCCGCCTCAAAGCACTTAAACGAAGATTTCCCCAGTGTGCATTCCATCGGTTTTGTCAGAAATAGCAATGACCAGTTCTTGATCCATGTTTCGGCGGACAAGTTAATTATAAACGTGGATTGTAATTAAATACTCCGTACAGCTTCGGCCAATCCTTGGCACTGACAGGGAGCCTAGCAGTTCAGTTCAATAGCAGCTGATCTCGTAACTTCGTGCCACAAAAGACTAAGAACGTACGGAGTAATGTAGGGGTCTAACGTTGGCTGGCTCCGCTGATAATTTCATTGCTTTCGACGCGATCGTTCACTTTCTTGCTTTTGCCTTTTACCCCCTCCATTCCTACTGATAGTTACATTGTGCGATAGCAGCTCTCAGCGCAGCATCACAAGAATAACTTTGCAAATATCTGTACTTGATATTATTATTTGTTTTCTCTTTGGGTTTCAACGAGGCTGGGCAAACTGGGGTATCTCGTCCCTCCTTGGTTCATTGGACCTCCAACGACCATCTTCCTTGTCTTTTATTAGCGGCCGCGCCAGAACAGCCCGAGGTTCCCCATCCTCTTCCGTCATCTAATCTCCAACGGGCGACCTCAGCACAACACAGCACTGGACTAGAGCCTAAGCTAACCAACAAAAGTGCCTGACCGCACCAATTGCTCGTTCCCGACCACCACCTCCTTGTTCTACCACTATCACCATCCGTCGCCATCCTCACCCGTTGCCGCTGGCCTCCACTGCATTTCTATCTACTCTGTTGTATCTTTCATTCTTTTCCTATTTTCATCATCTCATCCTTTTCAATATTGTAGTGCCTTAGTCTACTGTCACTGTTTTGTTTCTGGGGTTGCAGACCTTGTATTTTAAGCTCGTCACTTCCAAACAATCACCGCCAACTTACCTACGCACCGTTCTCCGCGGATCCTAATCAACAACGAACTCGATAAGAATCCCGTCGCCAAAGCAATATCGCCCAGTCTACGTAGTTTAGCTGTCGTCGACACTTCTGCGAGCAATCGAGCTTCATACAAATCTCCGAGTCTTTTCCAAGAATGCACCGATAGTCGAACATTGACGATAAGCCAAACACGATATGGATGGGACGTACAGTAACCCTTTTGCGCAAGGGCAGTCGCAATCTCCATTGTAATTACCCTTCACCACCCTTGAAGATTCTTTTTGTTAATCCTCAATCACCTTCTAGATCCCCTCAAACGCCTGGCGGATATCAGGTAAACGTCAACCGTTCAAAGACGAGGAAATGGGTCCAAGCGCCCGTTCAAAATTATGATGGTGACGACTGGGGCGCAGACGAGTTCGAGGACGATGAGCCGCCACCACCACCTGTTCCTCGAGTTACAACTGGCCTCCGATCAATCGGTCAACGACTTCCGAACGAATCACATGGGCCTTCTCCGAGATTGGCTGCCGCTGTAGCTTCTAGTTCTCGTGGCTCAAGCGGCCCGCCCTCGCTTCAGCTTCAGACCCAACACCCAGACGCAGCATTCAACACGACTCGCCCGGAAGAGGTTCATAATGTTCCATCGCAAATTGCAGGACGAACTGGATCGCCTGCCCCTCTGTCTTCTGGGGCCGGATCTTCGAAAGCCCCCAGCTATCACCAGCAGCCTGAAGTTCGATCCTCCACCCCGCAGAGTACCACCAGCTCCGCTGCTCGGGCTTCTCCTTCGATGCGACCCGATCTATATCGCCACCTAGATGATGAGCGTAAGCTGGGCGGCTCGCCGTTATCCATCGCGGACAATATTGCGCCTCGACCGGATGACCGCTCTACTCCTGCCAGCGAGGCGAATCGGCAGGGATTTGGTCAAGGAGACGGCCCTACGATTGATCGAGTTCAGAAGCAGCCAACTTTTGACAGCATTCTTGCAAAGCGCGACGAGCTTGGCATGGGACAGAAGGAACCAAACAGTGCACCTGTTCCAGATAGTGGTGATGCTTTACAGCAGTCCAATAATCACAACGACGAAACAGTCATTCACTCACCTACAGACATTGACCGGAAACGATTATCTGTCAGCCCGCAGCTTCCCGATGTTGCGCGTATGTCAGTGTTTGGTGCCGACTTCTTCTCTACTGGAAATGACAATTCGAGAAACGCTCCTCCCTCGTCCCATGACCCAATCAAGCAAGAATATCCCCTGTCCTCTCATCAGTCAACCGACAGTCCTGGAAACCTCCCTACGTTGGATGAGAAGCCTAGAGAAAGCGAAGATAGCTCTAGTATGTCTGGATCCAATGATACTTCTTCTAACAAACCTTCCCTTTTGCCTGCGAACGACCCACGATCCGTTCCTCCCCTTCGCACGCCAAGCCCCAATACAAAAGGACTCTTCCCATCGCCGAGAGAGCCTGACAGTGCTGCTGAAGCAGCTTCCAAGCTTACACCTACTGAGCCTTTGCATCCTCGGCAACTGGAATACTCGCCTTCGGATTACGAGCCAAATTCCGCCTTGACACAAGGGACACTGAACACTTTTAACTCATCACCTATTAAGGAAAGCGATGTTTTAAGCGAAGAAATTATGAGGTCCTTGAGCCCCATCGCCCCAACACCAAACTCTGGGCTTTCTCCTCAGCCTCCACTAAAGAACACCCAATCACTGTCACCAGGTGGACAAAACAATATGCGCAATAGTAGCTACACTCTTAGCGATTACGATAACTATTGGGCTGACTCAAACGAGAAGCCTGGCCAAGAATCCGGCGAAGAGGTAGAAACACAGGCACATGCGCAGGAGAAACCGAAAGCTGAAACTGCTCCAATGCCTGAGCAGCAGCAACAATCAACTACTGAGCAACCATCACCCGGCATTTTGCCCTCCAGTGGTGCCCAGCCTGCTCCTGATTCTACCTCTCAGCCAGAGTCACCCGTGTCTGACTCACGACGACGTTTCTCATGGGAAGCGGGTTTTGAATCCCCCCCGAAAATTCTCCCTGTCGTGCCCCCTACTGTGAGCTTCAACAACGAAGCTCCAGTCTTAGCTTCTCCTTCGCAGCCGGCGTCTTCTGATATTCAGTTGCCAAAAGATGCAGATTTGAACGAAACAGGCCAAAACAAAGACTCGTCACGGAATTTTGAGACACCAACAATTGTCATTCCACCGTCCGGTGGGATCTCTCATCAGGTTTCGAAGGCTAGCACTCTACCACCAAGCCAGCAACCTGCTACTCTGGAGCCCCCCTCTCCAGTCTCCGTGGAGAATGATAGTACTACACCACAAGCTGCAGATGATCGACGTCCATCTGTCACGGAGAATAAAACCTTGACTCGAATTCCATCGAATCTGACGTCAGCAACACCGCCTCCGGGAAAGGCGACCAGAGCAATCTCTTCCAGCGAGTTTCCTCAGACTACTCCGTGGCGCGATATTATGAGCCTGGCGACACCTGTGCAAAGGACTCTCAAGTTCGAAGCAGGTCGAGAAACGCATCAAGCGTGGGAATCGGGCTTGGAGAACTGGCTCTCCGGTCTTATGACCGAGCATCCCGAATACGCAAACGGAACGGCTTCTTTTGCAGGAGCCAGTGTGCCTGCACCACAGAAGGGACATGGACCAGGTCCTAGCGTCTCTCAAACTCAACAGCCCTATTATCAGCAGTATCTCAACGCGAGCTCGCCCACGACAGGACCAGCGGTTGGCCGGTCACGACTGGGCAGCGGTTCCATGCCTTCCGGGTCCAGCAGCTTCGGAAACTCAGGCGGTCAAATCGGTACGAAAAGCAAGGAACTCATGCAGTCTGCTGGAAAGATGGGCAAAGGATTGTTTAGCAAGGGAAAGAGCAAATTGCGTGGAACTGGGGACAAGGTATTTCACTGACGCTTCTCTTTTTAGAACCTGTTGTGATGGGCTTCTTCCTTTTTTTCTCCCTCCAGGAGGGTATTTGTTGGATTAAATCTCCTTTCGTCATGCGCTTCGGGGCTGGTGTCTCACTATTGGCCTTATGATGAAACGGGTGTATGAGATAGGAATTCTACGATGCTTGTTCCCTTTCTCTTCCCAATGTCATCATGCTGTTGCCCATCCATCAGGCTATGTGACAAGAGTGTTTATTAATGTTTCTTTGACTGACAGGGCGAACCAACATCTCCGGTGCAGACAAAGCTCAAGACTGAAAGACGCGCATCTTGGGGCTTAGATCGTCTCACCAGAGCCCGCGCTGATGAAACCCCCGAGAAAGACGTCGTGAACTCGAGGCCTTCGACACAATCGTACCATGCTCCTCAGTCCTCCCAATCATCTAGTATACTACCTTCAGGCTCCGTGTCTTCGACTATCGGATCAGGTAAGCGACTTGCCTCGCATGAGGGCTACGGGCCTCAGCTCTCGCAAGAACCATCTGCCTTTGCCAGTAAAGAACATGATGAAAGACCACAATGGTATATTCCAACGCCTGTCGATGAGTCCACTTGGGATCCTTTCAAGGAAACTAGCCTTACCAGGGACAATGTTTCTGAACATTCTGGAGCCTTGCTTGCAAACCAAGATCAACCTCAGCAGTGTCCCAGCACACAAGTATCCTCTAGTAAGCTGTTGTCTAGCGATGCAGCTCCTTTGCCTACTAACAGTGGCATCCGTATGGTGCCCTCAGAAGAGAAGGCTGCTACATCCAATCAGCAGCCGTCTGTTTATGCTGCCGTCACTCAAGAGACTCCTAGCGTCCAGGCCCAGCCTCAATCTAATTCCCAGCCCTTTGATTCCTCAACCACGCCTCAGCGTCACTCGTCCTTCGTGGGACTACCGCCAATCAGAAGGGGTTCGACTTTTGATGTCAATTCGAGGTCCACCAAGACAGAGCCCAAAACCACCGAAACAATAGACGAACATTTTACTCCAAAGGCTGAGGACTATGACGAACTTGCTCGCCAACAAGGGACGCTTACGTCCGAAGTTACTGTCGGGTCAACCCTGGTTGGAACTGACTCTATCTTGCAAGGTAAAGAGTTCGAAAAGGATGTTGATGAGCCAGAGCAGCAAGATGTTGCTCAGCAGCCGCCGCCAGGACAACAACAGGCCTTTCAAGGACAGCAGCAACATCCGCCGCAATCGCTACCACAGCATCCCTTCCAAATGCATCCCGTCAACATGCATGCAGCTCAACAAGGACCTATACCCCCACAGAGCTCTACGCACCAGCCTCCATCACTGCCATTACTCCCACCCCACCTTATGGGAGGCAACCCGGTCCAGAAGCTGCCTCCTTCTGGACCTTGGAAGTTGGAAGAAAGCCACTTGTCTGAACCTCTACACCGGGTCACCCCTAAGAGCTCGCCGCTTCTTCCATCAGGCCAATGGAAGCTGGAAGAGAGTCACCTGGCCGAACCACTCCATGTTGTAAATAGGAACCGAGCTGGCACAAATGCCTCACAGCGGTCACAAATCTCACAACACTCACAACAAGATCCATTCTTCGGCTACAACAAGGAGACGGGAGACGTGCCCCCTTCACCTTCTTCGGGCTCTACAACTCAGCACCAACATCATCAGCGGCAGAAGCCCTCCGAAGTGCCACCTTCATCTGCCAATCGGTACCCAGGTCTCTTCCCCGGTCAACAACGACGTCAGAGCAACCCTCTAGACGGCCCTCTGGGTCCTGCATCTCAATTCCCAAGGCGCATGTCTCAAGAGGGAGGTATTGCAAGAGCAGGAACAGGTAACAACGAACCTGCCCAAGATGAGCGTGGACGGTCAAAGAAGGCATCGGCGCTATTTAAGGATATAGGGCATCGTTTCAGGAAAAGCTCGACTGAACGACGTGGCACACCCGAGCAGCACGGTCAACAATATCAGTCCCCAAGGCAGCAGCAACAGTCACAGCATGGAGAAGTCCCGTCGGATGCAGCCTCCGTGTCCAGCGTTACAACTGATGGAACCCACGACCGAAAGAAGTCCAGGGCAAGCTTTATGCTGGGCCTCAGGAGTAAGCAGAGCCGAGAGAGACTCTCAATGCCTCCTCCACCACGTCCGGATGACAATAGGCCCGTCTCATCAATGGAAGATAGGAGGGCGTCCCGACTCAATCCTGGATTCGATCCTACTTCCGGCCAGAGGCCTGATGGTCCACCGCGCGCATTTACCTCTAACCTGGCCAACGAGATGAGCCAGTCTGCAAGTGCTACTCCTCCAGCGAAGAAGCGATTTTCGGCTTTCGGTACTAAGGCTGCTATGGCGGGTGTTTTCAATCGACCGAGTAGTGGTACTTACTCCAAACCAGGTACTCCTACCTCCTCGAGACCAATCTCGAGTCATTTGGGGGCTCAGCAACCAGTTTCTGTAGAACAGCCTCATCCAGGCTTCGAACGAAGTAGCACGGCTGGCCCAAGTTTTAGTCATATGCTTCCAACTCCATCAGATGGACCACCGTCCGATGAGCGCCGCAAGAGACGAGGCTCGGCTGCTGGACTGCTCTCTGGCTTCTTGGGGCATGGCAACAAAAATAAAGAACCTCAACAGAGCACTCCACCTCAAGGACAACAGCCACCTGTGCAACAGCCACAAGCTCGCCACCCTTCTGGGCCGCAGCTTGATGCCCCTCGGCCTCCCTCGCTGCAGGCCCAGGGTCGGAAGCCGTCAGGCCCTCTGCTGCCCCAAATGCCTGGAGCTTACCCAGAGAGTCCTATGCCAACTCCTCTACCCAGTGGCCCTCAGACAGCCGACCCGATGCTCGCCAGCCCTCAGCCTCAAAGGCCTCAGCAACCGCCTATGATCCGCCAAGCAACCGGGGGTTCTATGCCTAGGGATCAGTCTCCAATGTCAACCTCCAGGTCCTTAGCTGGTGGCATGAGAGAAAATCAGCACGCGCCCGCCGCTTACCGGAACTCACGTCCATCTCCTTTGGGTTTTGGCTCCACGACACCAGCAGGAACTCCTCCTATAGGGGCGATGAGTGCCCACAGCCGTCAAGGAACACCGCAGACACCTTCCAGTGTAGGCCAAAGCTTCCCGGATCATAGAGCTCCAAGGATGCGATCAATCTCCCCAGCTGGATCAGCTATCCGCAGTGCCCCAACGACACAGACATCTTTCAATGTCCCAAGCACGGCTCCGACAACCCAGCCTTCGTTCCACCACTCCACGCAGTCTCTTGACAAGCTTGCCCAGACTAAAAAAGAGGAAGGTTATGTTCAAGGACATGCCATCAACTCACCTAGCATGTCTCTCCAGTATGGTGTTAGATCTGGACAAGGTGCACCAGATAATGGCATGCCCTTGTCTCCAGTGTCTCAGTCGTCCAACGCAGGTCCCCCGTCCGTGTCTTCCATGGCTACCCAGAGCCCTCGTCTGAACAGTTCTTTTGTGGCTGGAGGAAGACGACAGTCTTCTCAATTATCGCAGCCTGGCACGCCTGTTACATCAACAGTGCCCACTGCCCCGTCAGTGCAGAATTTTGTGAACAGCATGGGAATGCGGCCACAACAACAATCTTCCTCCGGATTCCAGCAGCAGCCTACGAGTGCCCAGCCACAAGACGGCCAGCAGCAAGGCTATCAAATCGCCCAAGGCCAACAGTATCAGTCTAGCGCTCGTGAGCCGTCTGGCAGCTATCATATGCCAGGACAATACCAACAGGCTATGGTTCCCGGTCGCCCGCTGGTGCAGATGCAGCACTCTGATGGAGGTCCTCCAGTACCACCAAAGGACAGCAGGGACGCTTTACAGCAGTCCCAGGTCGCCGATCGGCCCGTTCGCCAGGGTAGCCCCGGAGCATCGAAGTGGAAGGGCTTGAGGAACCGCATGTCTGGACAGATTGCGCATAAGTCAGCACCTAGCCAAGGAAAGGGCGAAAACGACAAGTTGACGGCAAGCAAGATCCTTGGAGCGTTTAAACGGGGCTCCAAGGAGAATCGACAGTCAATGGTCATTCCCGATTTCCAGGCTTATCAGCAGCATCAGATGCGTCCTGTACAGCAGCAGCCAGCTCAACAGCAGGCCCGGCAGCCTCAACAGCATTCTAGTGGCCAAGTTCCGTATACACAAACACAGTCTCCTCGCCCGGCATCGCAGATTAGTGGTCAAGCTTTCGGACAGGTACCGACTCCTCGACCTTCATCTCAACTCAGCAATCTTTCCCAGGCGCAAATCCAGGCTAGGCGAGGATCGGCGATGTTCGGCAGCCCAAATCTGCCACAGCAGCAATTCCGGGGTTCCTCTGGGACTTTCCCTTCAAATCAGTCTGGTATGGCTCAGCCGCAGCCGGGTCATGCGTATCAATCCCCTCCTCAGGCGCAAGGCCAATTCCCTCCTTCGCATCCATATTCGCCTCAGGCTCAGTTCCACTCTCCTCCGCAACAGCATGGTCAATTCAGGTCCCCTGTCCAGCAACAAGGTCAGTTTCAATCTCCTGCGATGCAGCAAGGTCAATTTAGATCTCCTGTTCAACATCAGGGGCAGTTCCAGTCCCCTGCCCAGCAGCAGCAGCAGCAGCAGCAGCAGTTTCAATCTCCCCCACAGCCACTAGGTCAGTGGCAGCAGCAGAGGCAATCATCGGGAGGTCAATTTCCTCCTGCGCAATCTCGGCAAAGTTCTTACCCTGGGCAATGGCAAGGAACAGTTGGACAGAGTCCTAATTCGTCCACTCATCAAAGCCCTCGACATTCTCAGTTCCCACAGCAGGCCAATAGTCCTCAGTTTGGTCACGATGAAGAATCCCATCCTGTTCATGTCTCGACGCCCGATACGGTCCATTCTCCTACGCCAGTACATGCCCCATCGCCACGTCCTTCGTTGTTGAACCTTCTCGCATCCGGCAAAACAGAAGACGAACTGACTCAAGGGATCCAACCTGAGTACACGAAAGCCGCTCCTCGTATTGATCAAAGTAACACAAGCCATAACGAAAACACCAACAAGCAGAGATTTGCCGGCACTGATAGTCCCCAAAGCGGTAGGACTAGTGGAAGCCCCAGAGTTGGCGCCGTTCCACCGTCAGCACAGCACGTTTCCCCAAGAATCGGCACAGACCAGAACGGCGGTTCAAAGACCCAGGCTCCTACTCTCCCTATGCTTTCATTTGCTACTGGTACGATGATGGGAGATCAAGCTGCCTCAAACGCTACCAGGCACTTCTCGCCCAAGGCAGAAGAGTCTCATGGTGTGTCTCTTAGTCCCCCAACTGGACACTCTGGCGATGTTAGTCCAAGCTCGACGAGGCAATCGCCCTCAGGTGTAGGCAATATGAGCCCGCCCAACACCGTGGCTCGTGGAGGCCCGTCGTTCCATGCCGAACTTGAAGACACAGAGGATGCCCGAAAGCGCACGCTTCGAATCAACTCGCAGGAAGAGAAGATTCACTATGATCCTAATGCCGACTCGGACGGAGAGGTGCCTCCTTCAATGAGCGCGACTAGTTATCCTGGGCAAGAATGGAATCCGTACGGAATGCCTGAACTAGGCGATTGGAACGAACACGCGGGTCGCTAAGATTCCCTACTTCTCTATATACATAACAACACATATCGTACTCTTCCCTATACATTCGAGCCTGGCTTTTTATGCCAGCTCAGCGGTATAGGTTGCGAATGGCCGCTCTTCCCCAATCTTTTTGGTTCTCGTAATGGGCTACTCACAGCCACCTTTGGGTACATCAGATGTTTGGGTTTTTGTTAATTCTGTTCCATCACAGCGTGGCGTCATGGGTGTATATATGTACCCTACCTGTTGCATTTACAAAATTTGTCAAGAAGTGGAGGAAATAGTAATAACAGATTGGAACGCGAAGAGCTGGCAAGGGAAAATATGCGATTTTACATATACGTAATCATCTAATCGATTATATACATACACACATCTTCTTTGGGACCTATCACTGCCACTGCCTCGCGATACAACAATAGTAGATTCAGAATCGAGAATTAAATAGTGATGCCACATAGCATGACCATATAGTCATTTACACAATACACAAGGGGAGAAGTTACTCAGCAACTCTTCGAGCCAGCGGCGTGGTAATGGCCGTAAAGTAAGCACTATTCGTACCATGGTTACACAACTTAGACATTTGGGAGGAAATCCTACGTCTCTGGGTTAGGTAACCCCTTCGGGCCCGACGGGTATCTAGAAGCGAGCAGGTGACGCCAGCGAAACCTAGCCCATATCAAGAAGAGGTTATCGCATGATCAAACCAAGACTCAAAATACCGTAGCTTTAAGCTTCAAGGGCTGGGCCTCCCAAAAGGTTTACTATAGGGGTTTGAGAGGGCACTTCTCGTACTTTGGCCACAATATTTGGGGGAATTTACCACACACATATCATCCTCTTTCTCTAAGTTAGCATATCTATACTAAGTTTAAGGTTTCTCGGCAGCGGAATATGTGGGAAAACAGCGGAAAGAGCCCTCTCAAACCCCTGCAGACTGTAGATGTCTAATCCTACTCAAACCCGTCTGGTGAAGGAGCAAAACTATCATCCTCCAAGGATAAAATTCTTCAGGACGACAAGCCATACCCAATTGGTGTAACATAATGGGGGTGTGCTGCTATGCTCAGCCTCAGCACGTCCTGCAGTCAGACAAGAGCGCTGAGTAAGACTAGTCCTCGTTGCTTGGTGCTGTGTTATATCATATACATATATATATGTGGACTATTTCTGCCAGGAAATATATTATCTCATCTCATCACCATTGGTCTCTATTAAATCAGCCTTTTACTCATCATGTCTGCTTCACTATTAGAATCCATAGCCGTTGACGGCAAGCATTTCAAAGAGACAGGAGATGAAAATGCGAGACAAAAGGTCATAGCAGCAGCCAGTGCCCTTATCCAAGAACTTGAAAACCCTGGGGAGCAACTTGCGAGGATCGGATGGGGCGAACCAACTCGAACTGCTGCTCTTCGAACTCTTTTCGATCTTGGGATCTTTCAGAAACTTGGAGAGGAACCTCAAGGAAGTAAACAGTTGGCAGCTGGAACTAAAGCTGACCCTGCCCTAGTCGGTATGGCCTCTGTTCCTTTTTTTATATACATTGCTAGTATGGCTTGTACTGACTAATTGGATAATAGCTCGAGCCCTCAAACACTTGGCTGCAAATGGCATTATCAAAGAAGTTGGACAAGACCAATACGTTGGAACCCCTTTTTCCATGTCCGCTAGAGACCCAACCATGGCGGGCGGTCTTATCTACAGCTTCGAAGGAATGATCCCAACTTTCCAAGGCCTTCCTGAGTTTCTGTCCAAGACTGACTACCAAGTCCCCAAAGATGCCGACGACTCCCCTGTCAAGTATGGCCTGAGGACCGATAAGCCCTTCTTCAGTATCCTTCAAGAGAACTCCCGTCTGGGTACAGCTTTCAATGGTTTTATGGCCGGCTATGCCAAAGCGAGACCTCGTTGGAATGAATTTTACCCCTACAAGGAGCGACTTGCTGAGCAGAAGTCCGGGGATGGTAGTGCTCCTTGGCTTGTTGATGTTGGTGGTGGCCTTGGTCACGAGCTGTTGGGCCTAGCTTCAGAAGAGACTGCTCGGTCAGGAAAGCTGGTCTTGCAAGATCTACCCGCAGTCATCGAAGAGGCCAAATCATCTGGTAACCTCCCCAAGACCATCGAGGCCGTTCCTCACGACTTCTTCAAGCCACAGCCAGCCGAGTACAAAGGCGCACGAGCCTACTTTATGCGTTTGATTCTTCACGACTGGCCTGATGCTGAATGTGCTACTATTCTATCCCACCTAAGAGACGCCATGGTCAAGGACCGCTCTCGACTTCTTATCAACGAAACTGTCTTGAGGGACGTTGGAGCCCCTTGGCAGCAGACCAGTCTTGACTGGACCATGATGGGCATGTTGGTGAACCGCGAGCGGACTGAGAGCCAGTGGCGCAAACTGCTTGCAGATGCAGGTCTTGAGATCACTGGCATTTATCACAAGGGTTCTGAGAGTGTCATTGAAGCTATGCTGGCATGAGGCAACTCGGGACATGGTTCATTTTGATAGTACATACATTCGTTTAGCGCCCAGGCAAGAATATAGGTATCTAGAGTAAACGCAAACATTCTATATTCCGTCATCTTCCCTCTCTTTAACATCATCCACACAATCTTGCCAGCTAATCCACTTCATATACGCACACTCAATAACTGCAATAATAACCATACCACTTCCAAGACCGATCCAAAGACCGTCCAGTTTCATATCGGGAGTTCCCAACTCAAGCCAGATGGCAAAAGGCACAGCGGCCAGGTAGTTGACCGCCAGCACGACCCAGGCAGCAACAGACTGCTTCGCCAGACCCCTCAACACGCCGTTGGTGCCGCAGATGACAGAGTCGATGATCTGGAAGCAGGCAACAGCAAGCATGGAACCTGTGGCCAAGTCTCTGACGGTTGTATCGTCGGAGAACATGTTTGCGAGCGGTCTACGTAACAAGAACAAGAAGGCTCCATCGAGGATACCGACAACTACGAAGACAACGGAGTACAGAATTGCAGCTCGTCGTGCCTCCTTGAGTGCTCCTGCGCCGACGAGATGGCCGAAGCGAGTGGTGACTGCGACGCTTATAGAGAACGGCACGTGCCATGTGACAATGGAGACGGTGTTGAGGACTGTCTGGGCCGCGAGATGACGAGTGTCGATATAGGAGGTGCTGATCATGAGAATCTCAAAAGCAAGCCACTCTGCAGCATTGACAGCGGTACTGGCAATAGAGAGACGAACCATAGGGCCCCATTCACTCACCGCAAAAGCAGCGCGAGCGTCCCATCCGCCCCAGCATCTGTGAGACTTCTTCCCAATGAACATGACATACAGCAGAAGCAGCACAGGGCGCAGATTATTGGCGAGCGCCTGGCCAAACGCAGCTCCATCGAGGCCCATGTCGAGCTTAACGGCGAAGTACCAGCTCAGGAAAGCGTTGACGGGGGCGCAGATGATGAGCACCATCATACCCGGGCCAAACTCGCCTTGTGCTTGAAGAAATCTCTTGCCGGCTTCGAAGAATGCATATCCTGGTAGACCGACGAGACTGACGCGTAGAAAAGAAGCGGCCTTGAGAGCGAGAGTTTGCTGAGGGACAAGCCACGGGAGAATCCAGTGAGAGCATAGCCAGATGGCGCCGACAGGGACCATAACGATTGCCATGAACACCAACATGCGCTGGATATGCATCCCCACGCCAGTATAGCGACCTGAACCGTAGGCCTGGGCACACAGTGTATCGAGTGCCGTGGCCATTCCCTCAAAGATGGTAAAGCCAATGATGTTCATGGTTGTCAAAGCCAGACTAGATGCCGCAAGCTCCTCGGCGCCCAAACGACCAGCAACGATGGTAGTGATAACCGTGAAGGAATACTGAAGAAGATATGTCGCAATCAAAGGCAGCGAATACTTGCATAGCAGCTTTGCCTCAGCCCAAATGCTATGGACATCAGTCAACGACTTTGATGTCTCATTTTCGCTGATTTCTGGAATTTGAGGAAGAAGTGGTGAAGTCTCATCGTGTAACACGCCATTCTGCTGAGACAATGGCCGGCTCTCGCGCCGATAGTCGCTTGAAGGCATTTGCGGTTGCTGTAGTAGATTTGCTGCTAAATTGGCCTCAGTGAAAGGTAGCTCGAGCTTCGGAGGCGCTATCGATTGCTTCTAGAGCTTTATTGTTTTCACAGAGATCCACTCAGTGAAGAGCGAATTGAGTAGAAGGTGTTACATGAAAGAATTCTCATTGCTGAGCACAAGCGAAAAGATGAGATCCACCGATCTCGGCCTCCGTAATGCCCCACTCCTCTCTTCTTTTCAGGCTACGTAGGTTGGAAATGTTCAACTTCGGGCCTTGATTTACCTTACTCTTGGTATACTAAAGTAAGGACAAGTTAAGAAATTTTAGTATAAGATCATGTAACATTATATTACATTAGAAAAGCTTTGACTATTCTATGTAAACGTTGGAAAATTCCATAGAATCCTTATTTTCCTTTATACAAATTCTATAGGTAATACGAATTGCATGTGGACTTCTTAAACTGTATTGGCATTGATGATCATGATATACGCCCCATCGATTGATTTTCCACGAGCTCTCCGGTGGAATGGACCTTCATGTGCCTCGCACGATGACTCGAATATCATCTAATAGGATGCTAGGTACTACCTGCCCAGCAGATCATCCAAGCACATCCAATATATTCAGATTAAACCTGGTTACCAACAAGATTCAAAATCCCTCCCTGGTCCAGTAGAGCAATATACTCAGCTAGATTAAACATTAGCACCATTCTATTTGCGCCTGTAATACTCACTTGCAATTTCCCAACGCTCTGAGAGCCTTCTCAGCTCGCCCACTAAAGACATCAAGGCATTGCGCATCTGAGGTTCGTAGTCCTCCCGAACGAACCACGCGCAAGCGTTGGAAGCAGTATAGAAACACCTCACCAAAAGAGGACAATCAGACTGGACTTGCACCAGTTTAGGGGCAAGGCAGCTGCCGAGAGCTCTTAAGCCTTGAACGCTCACACTCTGCATTTCTGTTTCGTGGGACAAGCGCTCCCGACTCGTTACCCCAGGGGCATCAGGACAGCCATATGATCCATATAGAAGGGCCTGGGCACAAATACAAACAGCAACAGCACATGCCAAAGAACGTTTTGATAAAGACGAAGTATTGCTTGACATTTGCTCACCAATGGAGAGTTGCAAGGAAGATAATGCTCGGTGGAGACTCTGTCCTTCCTGTACAACATGGAGTATATCCTGCGAGGATTTGGTTCGCAATGCTTTGTGCTGAATCACTTTGCCAAGCATATGAGCTGCTTGGCAAGTTCTTGCAAACGAGCCCAGTGTTGTAATGGAGCTGAAGCAGGCAGTGTACAACGGCTCACTTGGCACTGTCTTTCCCAAGGCCCAATCCTCGTCATTGACCGGTAATAGCTCATCAGGGCACGGCTCCGGTGCGGCAAATGGCATCCCGCTGGTATCGATGCTGATAAATCTAGACCACTGTTAGTAAGCAGATAATCAATGTACGATAGCAATGGACACCCAACCTGTCGAGTACAAAAATAGCCCACCATGTTCTTCGCTGCTCCTCTCGTATGGACCAAGAATCACCCAATTTGAAAAGCTGTTGTGCATCTCTGTCCTGCCAACCCATCAATATGCCTAGTCTCGCTGCACGGCTGATGGTAAGATAGCAGGCGGGATATATGGCGTGGGAGTACTCGAAGACGGCCAAAAGGACCAGGCTTTGAATTAGCCGTAGTGAAACAAGGCCTGCACTTTCAGCAGCGGAGCAAAGTGAATTTGCCAAGACATATAGCGGTTCTTGGGATTGAGACGGGTTTTTAGGTTTGATAGTGCACATCTTCATGCATAATAAGACGAGATCATGACAAGCATCTTGGCTGAAAGGGTCGACATATGTAAGTCGTTTTCTGCTTATCATGGGGAGCCACTCGTGTACCGATAGGAAGTAATCCTCAAAGAGTACTGGTAGATCATCAGGGGCCAAGTGCTGTGCTATGATCTGCTGTAGGTCAAGTCGAGGGCCTGGAGCCAATGCATTGCTGGCGTTTAAGGGCGTGAAGAGATTCGGGTCCAGGAAGAAAGATAAAGGAAACTTCTGGTTCTGAATTGATAGTATAGATGACTGGTTTGTAGGTTCCGCGAGGTTTGGGGGGCTTGTTTCGGAGCTTGGAGGCGTTGCAAGGTCTGCGTATTCACACTGCTTGCCAAGACGGTCACACTGTTGTAAGATTAACTATAGATCAGAATTATTTGGCCTTGTGACATACTATTATGCATGATGGGATGTCTTTGCTACACTTCCTCTTGAGGCGCCTGATAACGTTTAGTGGTTGAACAGTAGTAAGGTGATGCAAGTAAAGACGTACCGACATGCTCTGCAGGAATGGCGAGCCTTTGAAGGGGGCATCGCGCCTAACGTTGATAGTGCTTATAATAGGGTAGCGCTAATAGAATATGAAAGATATATTAGAAATCAGATCAATGCGGGTGTCTTACGTTGACGAGATAAAGTTGAGTGTAAGAGGAAACATCGTAAAAGAACGGAGTCGAGCGGACAATGGCGACGTGAGCGTGGAATAGAGCGGACTGGAGCGGACTTTAGTGGGGCAGTTCGGGACGTTTACGACATATCCTTATTACATATCACTACAACAGAGGCTAAAAGACAACAAGATCGAGGTCAATTACGAAAGGAAACGGAAATAATTGGTTGAAACTAGTTAAAGCTGAAAGTAACTTGTGATGTCCTGATCAAAGATAAAAGACACGCCGCAGCAGAAAACAAAAATGCCCTTGTCGAACCTCACTCAGATTACTTACTCTCCACTGCTCCAGTGACGAACTACTCGACAATGACTACTAAGAACCTCATCGTCGTCGTTGGTGCCACTGGTGGCCAAGGCGGGTCTGTGGTCAGCACTTTTCTCAATGATTCGGGATGGCTGGTCCGTGGCATCACTCGCAATCCTTCCAGTCCCAAAGCAAAGAGTCTCAAAGCCCGCGGCGTCGACGTAGTCCAAGCCGATCTAGACGACAAGGCCTCTTTGTCCGATGCCTTCCAAGACGCCAACGCCATATTTGCAGTCAGCGACTTTTGGGGCATCTACAACGACCCCAAGAACTGGGATAAACCAAAGCCGGGACAACCTCGCAACGAGTGGACTAAAGCACAGGAAACGCAACAGCTCAAGAACATCATCGACGAAGCAGCTAAAGTTGCTAGCTTGGAGAGGTTTATCATATCGTCATTGCCAAATGTTACCAAATTGACGGGTGGAAAGTACACCAATGTGTGCCACCATGACTCCAAGGCGGATGCAGTCGAGTATGGTGAGCAACACCAGCCAGATCTTTGGTCAAAGACAAGTGTGTTTCTTCCAGGGTATTTCTTGAGCAACTTCTTGAGTCATCCAATGGCTCAGCCAACCAGAGTATGTTCATGATTTATGGTAGCTCGGAAGTTTTCAAACTGACACTTAGCTACAGCAAGATAACGGGATTGTGCAGTTCGTAACAAATCTGGATCTTGACAACAAACTTCCCCTCATTGCACACGACCAGGACTCGGGTCCTCTGGTCAAAGCCCTTATCCAAGATACCCCAGGAAAGATCGTGGTTGGTTATCGGGGATGGCTCACACCACGAGAGTTCGTGGATAGTTTCGCCCAAGTGGCAGGCTATCAGACGGAGCTGCTGCACCTACCGCCTGGACAGTTCAGTTTTGATTGTAAACCAGAGTTAAGGGCTGAGCTTCAAGACAACTTTGCCTTTGCTAACGAGGTCGGACTCCATGGTGGTGATGATTTTGCTGCTATTCACCCCAGTGAGGTCAGTTCTACTCTATTGGGTTTGTCTTTTGATGATACCATGCTGACATGTTATGCACCATAGCTGAACAGTGTTCCCCAGCTTGAAAGTGTTGAAGCTTGGATAAGGGAGCAACCCTGGTCAAAGTTGCTCGTGTGCAAAGACATAGTATAGTGCTCGATAGTCCTGCCAGAGACTGTGATCCAGCAGAAGAGTCGAGGGTAGCTGTTTAGTTGATAGTTACGTTGAAGTCACTTACCCTACATGATAACCAAACCGGCCAAAGGTGAACTGTAATGTCAAAGATAGCTGGGTGACTGGAGTTTGGTAGTGAAGCTGAACCTCCATAGCGTTATCTGCTCTAGGAATGTTTTCTGAGTGCACAAAAAAACAATTAAATTAATATTTTCCAAGAGGTGGAACATGCATAATCCCTTACAGCTATTTCTAGGAAGCCGATCACAAGACGGGTAAAACCATTGTAATTCGCTCACAAGCTTGCTCACTTTGAGGTCATACGGAAGCTTCGACAAAATAGGCTAATCATCATTTCAAGCGTCATAGGCAGGGCAAGCTATTGGAATGTCGCTCAGCAGCATGTCACCTGTCCACAATATTCTCAGTTGGTAGCCCAATAGCGGGCTCATACCGTAACTGGAGCTTTACCGTTTCTCAGGGTAAGAAAGATGACGGCACGGCCTTTAATTATTTCATGGACCATATGAAAATAAATGCCTGCTCTGATGTCATAGGTCGCATCGCATTGGACCCTGAACATGGATGGAGGCACTTGGACCTGGGCACAGACAGTAATCGGAGCTGATTAACGTGGACAATGGCTTACGTAGCAATACACTTGAAACGGTTCGAAGCGGGTATCGGCAGTGCCAACTCATTCGTTAAAGTCTCGTGCAATTATCAGTAAGTTATCCGTACACTGCCGAGCATATCACAGCATCCAATGCTGATGTTACTTGGTCAACACGCTGACATGTGCAGGAGCATTGAGCTGCAGGGGATAATATAAGACAAAGAAAGCAAGCTTGCAACTAGTCAGGGGAAAAGTGATAATCTTTGGCTGAGTATTGGGCAATTGAGTCTCTGATCTTCTTAACTCGGGCAATTACATTCCAGCTGATCTGCAATAAACAAGCTTTATGCCTGTTGTAGCTCTCGTTGAGTTATGGCCTACCCTGGAGCGAGATGTGAGGCATTCGTCATTGCTGTGTTTTTTTCCCTGTGGCTCAAGCGCTTGTCTCGCTTCACTCTCCCCCTTTGCAATTCGGCCTCTCCCTTGGCATGGCTCTGAAAAAGAATGGGTCATTGAGTGCCAAAAAAAAAACCCGGTTGATCATTGATCCTTGCTAATCCAACTTGATTGATCCAAATGGACCCCGTCATCATCACCTACTTTCACTTTCTTCTCCACTTGGTAAAAGAGGGACCTTGGAGAAGCACTCTACCTGCAGCAGCTGGTGATGTCTCAGGCCCTGTCAACGCAAACTCGCATCTCATCTCGTCTCATCCCCTTTTATCGCACTTTAATTCCCACATCATCACGACACGACTCAGGAGAATGCTTCCTTTTCCCATCTGAGACTGTAACTTTTAATCATGGCGGTAGACTTTGACAGACGAGACGAGACCCAACAGCCTGGTCAAACAAAAGGCCTGGACCTGGGCTGGAACTTGGGCGCTTCGGCGATATGTACTGTAATCCACTTCAGTAAAAGGGCCCAGTCTGAGAGCTGCCTGAGCACTGAAAAATTAGCTGCTCTACTGCCAAAAGAAAAACGAACCGAGCCCCGGATAGGATAGGGCGCTGGAACGGCCCCTGCCTTGAATCGTAAGTGCACGGGCTTCGTAGTGAATTCGCATCCCGTTTTGGTTGAGCTCACGATAAGCTCTTCGCGATACTTCACGTCCAAGTACCCATCGATCGACTACCACAGCAACAGCGAACATTGGCTATACCCAACAAGGATTAACTCATCGACAAGCGCCTGCAATGTGATAGCGTGGCGTCAGCAGACGCTCCGTGGCGCAGGCGGGAACACTAAGAGTCCGGTTGGGCAGTTCAAGGCCTCGACCCCCCTGTTGCGATTCTTCTTCCCTGCGCGGCATCTGACGTCTGAGTGGCCAGTAACCGGCAGGTACGTGGCTCGCAGGTACTGCAGCTCCTAACTGTACAGCGAGTCGGTACGACAGGCGAGTGAGGCGAGATGGAAGGGGGATGGACAGAAGGCACGAATCATGCACGGCCGTTCCTACTTGTAATGAACCTTTTCTAGGAGAAAGAAAAAAGAAAGAAGGAACGTTCCCAGATTTACTTGGATATTCTGTTGTTGTGTCGGCATCATCACATCACCAAACGCCAAACGCCAAAACCAAACGTCAAACGACTCTGCAAGGACTCCACCTCCCAATTGCGATCCACGACCGATACGATACGACACGACCTCTTGGGCTTTGTCGCATTGGGACCCATCTCCATCTCACAAGCTTGCGGAGAACCAGGGACCGCGGCCGCCCGTGCTACGCTGCTACCGTGCTACCGTACAGTTCAGGTCCAGGTTCCCAGGTTCGATTCAGTTACGATACCCAATACCCACGTATTCGTACAGAAAGGCCTCCTCTCTTGGTCTCTTTCACTTCCTCTTCTCATTTACGCACTTCGTATCTGCTGCCAGAGCCTGGCTAAACAGCATTCGAATCAAAATCAGCCACAACATTTCTCAGCCATATCAACCATTAACTACCTATACTCAAGTCGTGGAACGTGGCTCGCGCAATCTCAATCTCCAGCCGCAAGTCTCACTTGCTCGGATCTCTTATCCCCCGTTTCCCTCCGCCCTCAACTCACGTCGGTACTCGTTTGGCACTTCGTTACTCGTCAGGGTCCGGAAGATCCGTCTTTATACATTCCTACGACTATTCTGCTTATTCTTTCCGAGGGATTGACTTTTCCAAGTCTGACCGTTGACTTGTCGTCTCATCTCGACTCGTCACATCAGGTCAGGTCACGTCGCTGCGGCCCGAGAGCACAGGTCGTATTCAACTGACACAATCAACCCACGCACTCGACTACAATGGATTCGTATGTTGCCATCTTTGCCATCTTGAATTTCTGACTCAGGACACCCTCCATCATCACCTCCACCTTCTTGTCGTCCCGTCACACCTTTTGGGCAGCCCAAACTCTATCCCCCAACATTTAGCCACCACCTCTTACCTACTTGAGCTTACGCGTTGTAGATTTATTCCAATGTCCGCCGCAGCTGCCGGCTGGGGTCAGCCTCTCGCAACAAAATCACCAGCGTCACGGCGATCATTAGGCCACTTCCGATCTCTTTCTTCGATCGCCTCAGCTCCTAGCTACCATCCTCGAACTCCTTCGCTCACTCCCGACCACACACCGACCAAGTCCTCCTCCTCAATACATCTACCCATTAGGTTACAAGGTGCGCCTACCGACTTTGGAGATGAGATGAGCACCATACCCGATCCTCGAAGTCGTGCCATGAGCCCGGCCGTCGACAGCGGAACCGCGACTCCTACTCATCACCCCGATCTTAATGATGAAGTCGCCACTCTTAGCAATAAGCTTATCAACGCAATCAACCATCAGACAACATTAGACGACTCTTTGTCCGCCGCTCGCCACGAACTTGAGGCTGCCCGCGACCGCATCCGCGTACTTGAAACTCAAAATGCCTCACAACGCGAAATGTTGACTGGTGACGTGTGGGTTCGGAAGCACACCGTTGAAGAAGAAAAGAAGGTTTGGCAGTCCAAAGTAGCCGCGGAACGCCAAAAGCGTGTCGATACGGAAATGGAAAAGAAGAAGATCGAACAAGAACTTGAAAACCTCACGGCCGCATTATTCGAGGAGGCGAACAAGATGGTGATTGCCGCCAAGGAAGAAGCCAAGGCCGACCACGAGGTTCTACAGCGCAAAAATGACCAACTCAAGTCTCAGCTCGCCGATACCGAGAGTATACTCAAATCACAACAAGAGCAACTGGTAGAGCTTAAGCACGTTATGGAGCATATGGCTTCTGAACAGAATGAACACACTAACCCTACTGCACCTTCTTCTCCTGGCTTAACGAAACCCGACACCCGGGACGACCGCCTCTCCTCAACCGAAGAACCAGCTCCATCACTATGGAGTACTGCTGTCGAGCCTGCCCACCCGACAAGCTTCTCCCATCTCATTCAACCCATCTTGCGGACGGACCTATCCTCATACGATGATTTTGTCAGTCTTACACGAGTTTCTCGAAATCGCCCTGGTAGCCGTGTATCTTCAGGCTCTGTCGGTGCTCTGAATGCTTTGACTGGCTTTGGGCTGGGTGGTTCGTTGTCAAGTGCTCACCCCTCGAACGCGTCAACTACCTCTCTTGGTATGCCTATCCCAGGCCCCGGAAGTACACCTCAGTCCCCCAACACACCGGCCTCAACTGTCAGCGCTGCATCAAATGCTTCTGCTACCCCACTGCCAAGTTTGAGAGAGACAAAATTCTACAAGCGAGTTCTGGCAGAGGATATCGAGCCAACCCTTCGCCTCGATATAGCACCGGGCTTATCATGGCTTGCTCGCCGATCCGTTATCGCCTCTATTGCTGACGGAACTTTGGTCGTCGAACCTGTACCCACCACAGGCACTCTAGTGGCATTGACAAAGCCACAATTTTACCCATGTTCACTCTGTGGTGATTCCCGCAAGGACCCTCAGTATCTACGAAACCATAGATTCCGAACGAGTGAGACTGATTCTGCTCAACGACACCCCTTGTGCAAGTATTGCCTGAACCGCGTACGTTCAACCTGCGACTTCTTAGGCTTCTTGCGTATGATCAAGGACGGCCATTGGAGAGCGGATGACGAGGATCATGAGAAGGCTGCATGGGAGGAGAGTGTAAGACTCAGGGAGCAGATGTTCTGGTCTCGTATTGGAGGTGGTGTGATTCCAAGCATTCCAGCGCCCATCTCTGTCGATATAGAAAAGAGCCCCCGCAACAGCCACGATGGTAGTGCCACCTCAGATCATCTCGAAGTACCTGGTTTCCAAACACCGCCCATGACGATGGAGCGAACACGCAGCGATACGATGAGTAAGGATGGCCCAATCGAAGAGCCACACACACCTCCCATGCAGGCTGATGGAGCCATGAGTGTGCGCAACTCTGTTCAATCTCTTGATGTGAAGAGCGCCTCTGGTTCGGAAGAAACGAAGCGACTATCTATCACCATCCCAACCACGGATTAACACAATAACAAACATCCTCTCAAAGCCCCTAGGTGATGGCCGTGTCGACACCATTTGGGCTTTGTGTATCATTATGTATACTATTTTGGTTTACAAGGATTGCATGCATTGATTTTGCGCCATTGTGGCGCTACTGCTCTCGGTCGTCGGGTCAGTTATTATGAAGCTCGGGGGATGGTGGAATTACCCCTAATATTTCTTTTTAAACGAACATGGTACCAAATTTGGATGGAAGGGTGGAAATAAGCAACCGGCCGATCTTTTATGAATCGCTCAACGGGGTTTCATTACTGGCGTTTGACAAAAACATGCGCATTATTCATTTGGAGCGGCGCAACGACATGGGGCAATGGGCTTGTTTTCGGAATGATATATTTCTCCTTTGTTTTTTATCCAGAGCGTCACGATTGGGTTGCTGCTATGCTCAGCAAGAGCCCGCAAAATGCAGGCATGCATTGGCTTTTTCACACTTATTAGATCACCTACGGCCGTTAAGCATGCCCTCTGACGATGCCATTAGTTGTAGTAATAATAGACATGATACCAGCTACAATTGAGACTTGACATTTTTGATAACCAATACGATCAACCCTCTTGTGAAACTCCTCCAGAGCCGACAGTATATTTTGTTGTGCTGTGCTGAAGCAAGGACCTATTGTGTGAGCAAGTCTACAGGCTCCCATGTCATGATGTTCATCTACTCACTCCCTCTAACCAAGCCTTTGTAGTTTATATGGGAGTCCTTAAGGTGAGCGGGTAATCCTTGTGCTGGTGTTATAGCTTTGTGGTAAAGTAATGAGTTGATAGCTAATGCAAATCACGAAAATAGAAACTTTTCGAACTTGAACATGAAATTGTATTATTTGAGAACTGTGTGCATCACTGCCAGTATCGTATCAATGCCACAGTATTACTCTCGACATATGCCAACAAATGAGAATGCGTCATAGCCTGACGTCCTGGTTCTGGTTCCGCGTAACCTCATCTCCTCTGTCTTTTTGATAGTGTTTTCTGTGTGTTTTCCTTTTAAGATTAGACATTGCTCTCTCCTTTCCAGCCTTCTAAAATCAGACCACCAGTGTTTTTCCCATCCTCCATAAGTCGTAAGTAATAGAGTACATGATGTTACATGATTTGTGGTGAGGTTTGTGTAAAGTTGGTTCCATTGTGCAGGAAGGGCTGTGGTAGGCCGGATGATACGGCTGATTGGGATAGATAATTTGAAGGGCTCCTTACAGCTCCTCCTTTACAGTGGCATCTTGGGGGTTCTCGCTGGCAGGCTTGGCCATGGCTTCCTCGGCCTCCTTCTCGCCATCCTTGCTGGCAGCCACATCCTGAGGAGCGACGGCCTCTTCG
This sequence comes from Fusarium torulosum, assembly GCA_900312805.1. Taxonomy (NCBI): domain Eukaryota; kingdom Fungi; phylum Ascomycota; class Sordariomycetes; order Hypocreales; family Nectriaceae; genus Fusarium; species Fusarium torulosum. The sequence continues at coordinate 77,252 of ONZP01000287.1, forward strand.
TCCGCGGCCTTGACAGTCTCGCTGTTGATACCTTCAACATCAGGATGGGGCGGAGCAACGCCAGCGCCCAAGTTCTGATCCCAGCCCTCAACAGGCTCTTGGACTTCATTGCCCTGCTCGTCGACGACACGGGTTTTGGTCTCGTACTTGGTCTTGAACTCAACCTTACCCTCCAGGGCCTTGACTTCCTCAGGGTCGAGGAGGTTACCGTCCTGGTCACGGTACTCAACCTTCTCCTCCTTGGCAACTACTCGGTGCTCAACTTGAGGTTGTTCCGGGGCCGGAGGAGCTCCTGAGATGACAGCTTCCTCCTGCTTCTGGGCTACAGGGGCCTCCTTCTTGGGCTCAACATTCTGTGCTGCCGAGGTGGTAGGAACCACAGAAGAGCTGATCGAAGGAACCTCGCTATATTTGTCATACTGTTGATTATGTTAATAAAATTCTTTTCCATTATGAAGGACACAGTTTCAACTTACGCTATCGTAGAAAGTGTTGCAATCAAAGTCCCAGGTGCTGAAGAGCTTTACGCGCTTGCAGTCGGCCTTGGTCCAAGGGCTACCGTAAGCAAGAGGGGAGTAAAGCGTAAAGACAGCAGCAGAGAGAACAAGGAATGAGACAGTGGCAATTCGGTTGACGATAGCGGTCTCACGCGATCCAACTCCTGGGACACGAGCAGTGGCATAGTCAAAGAGCTGGCAAAGGGCAATAATAGCGAAATAGAGAGCGGGGAAATAATGGTGAAGGAAAAGCTGACGTTGCATCAGGTAGAAAGGGAAATAGTGGAGGGCCCAGCCAAGAACTGAAGTACCAATCTCATAGTCAAATCGCTTGAAGGTAGTGTTAGCATAATCGTTACAGCTGCGCTGCCAGCGAAGAACGGCAATGGCCTTGAAGACAACCCAGACGGCAATTGCAATGCTTGAAGACCACCAGATAATAGGGTTTCCGAGCAGGTAAACCTGAGTGTGCTGGCGACCCCAGAAGTTGATGCCACGGCGAAGGATAGGCCAGGACTCAGGGCGAGAATCCCAGGCGTGAGAGTCAGTAAGCCCGGCATTTGTTCGCCACATAACCTTCTGAAGCTCCCAGAACTTGCCAAAGAAGCCAGGGTTGCGGTAGTTGACCTTCTCGACATCGCCCTCCAGCTGGGGATGAGCATTGCTCTCAATGTACCACAAGCTGTTAGGCAGAGTACCGCCACGGGCGCAAGTTACTTCCTGCTGCTCCGAGGCCCAATCAGGAAGCTTGACCTTGTGAGAGAAAAGAACGCAGCCAGTCATGACATGAACAAGACGGAACTTAGACTCAATGGTTCGGAGACGCTCCTTTGCGACAGCGCCGTGTGTCTTCTTCTTAACAATCTCGACTCGGAACAAATCGTTGGCGTCACCCTCAAAGCCCTCGTAACCATAGGCAGAGACCTCGTTTTGCCAGTCAGCCTCAGTGATAGGGGCACGAACATCGTGGGAATGAAGGCGGCGGTGGGTAGGGCTGTGGTAAAGACGGAGAACGGCGCCATCCTTGATGTGCTGAGGCTCGGGAAGGGCATCCCACGCATGAGTACCGTTAATGGGCTGCCCATCAATTCCAAGAGGCTGAGTCTGGTTCTCGAGAAGCCAAACATTGTTGTCGTCCTTGTGGGGGTACAGGGTAATCTGTTGCTGCTTGCTGCCAGTAGGGTACATGAGAGGATGGGAGTGAAGATAACCGCCCTGGGTGTTCACGTGGCGGATAGTAACACGGCTGCCCATAATGACATCAGCGGGGACATCCTTCATTCGCTTGTTGTTGAGAGTGGCTTGGAACTCGGAGCTCATGAAGCCATCGCCGTCACCGGGGTTTTGGAGGCAAACAAAGTGAATGGCGAACATAGCCATGTAGAAAGTGAGAGGAATGACAATAAGACAGAAGACTCGGGCCATGAAGTGCTTGGTGAAAAGACGCTGGACATACGTTAGTTACGAAGTCAATGTTGACTGGAGTTGACAACTGCTTACCATAGATACGTTCTTGCTGTCACCGAGAAGAACCCAGAGCTGAAGAAGAGTGAGGGACCCAACCCAAGCAATTGTGAAGAGTCCAACCCACTTGATGCTCACGGTGATACCCAGGCCAAGACCGGTGAGAATGAGCCAGAACCACCAACTCAGCTGGAAAGCCTTCGCAGGGCCAAGCTCGTGCTGATTCGTAAAGCAAGAGAAGGCGAGGACAGTGAAAGCGGTCGCGGCGACAAGAGGCGAATCGAGGAGGATCAGACGGGCCTGGGTTAGGAGACCGTTCTCTGCGAATAGTCAGTAACAGAGTTTTAAATGCAAAGTGAAGGGGATAACTAGGGCACGAACCAAAGATGATGAGACCGGCGCCCATGGTAGCAGTCATAGTACGACAACCGACAGCCTTCAAGGTGAAGAACATGCAAGGAATCAGAAGAATACCGCAGATCGCAGGAAACATTCGCATCGCAACGTAGGGGACACCAGGCTCAATGTAGTCCTTGCCGATCTCCTTGAAGTCGAAGCTTCCGTCGAAACCAGCGAGCCATCCAGTAAGAGCGATAAGCATCTTAGCCAGGGGAGGGTGGACGTCCATAAAGAACTTGCCCTTGATGTACTTTGTAGCAAAACCACCGAAGCTATAAAGCGTGTACGTTAGCGCATTGGTGAACAAAACGGGAATTAGAGCTATGGCAGAGCTCCAACTGGAGAGACGCACTGGACCTCATCGAAGACAACGCTCGTGGGCAGGTAGATCTTGTAGATACGGACAATGGTAGCGACAACCATGAGACCGAGGACTACCCAGTAGTCGGAGGCGGGTAGGAGGAAGACATCGTTGTCCTCAACACCCTCGGACTTGTACGAGATAGACTTGTTGCTCTTGGTCTTGGACTTGGACTTGGTAGTGACAGCAGTGGGCTCCTGAGGGGGAGCAACCACAATCGGCTGCTGTTTCTCAATCACAGGCGTCGAAGCCTTCACCGGCGGTTGGGGACTTTTGCCCCTCGTACGAGCCATGGTATGGTGGTCGAGTATCAAAATGGAGTTCGAGTCGATTCGATCGTAAGGTGACGCTGTGTCTTAGTCGTGGACACTCGAACTGTTCAATATAACGAGAGTTGATGAAGAAGAGCTAGAATAGAAACCGGTGGAGAGAGTTTAGAGATACCTCATCGATGACCGGGGTTCAAACGGAGAAGAGATAGGAATAAGAATAGAAAGGAGAAGAGAAGACAACCCAAAACTTAAACCGCAGACCGCCGTGATGATACGAATATCAGCGACAGTAAATGATGCGATAAGCCCGGGGAAAGATGCTGGGCGATACGAGGTTTGCAAGAAGGAAGAAATAAAATAAAAAGGGAAAGGGGAGAAAAAGAGGGATGAGGCTTCAGGGGATGGGCGACGTTTAGTTAGCACACCTAACGCTGCAGCTGGAACTGGAAGTGGAAGTGGAAGTGGTGATGGGGAATGGACTGGATGGTTGCGGTACGAATGGAAAGCAGGCGAGTGTCACCCTCGTCTAAAAAATTGTAGCTACAGTGGCCTCTTCGGCTGGTTACTCTCACGGGCTGTCAGCCCAGTGGAGGCTCTCCCTAACTTGAACCCTGCAGCGAATCAAACCCGGTCCCGGCCGCGAAGATCCCCTGATAGTCCCCGCAGCGCTAGCCCCAGAACAGAGCTTCAGCAGATGCTATTGGACCTATGAATACTGGCCATTGGCGATAGCTTTTTGATAGCCAGCTTGACTTTGTTTCAGCTCTCGCAAAACGCGTTTGGTATTGACGATCGACAATATGTTTGAAAGAGACTTGTTTTGGGTTAACCATCGATATATATAGCACTTACATATATAGTATAAGCACATACTACATTCGTCACTAAAGAAATACGTTGGTTTTAACTACTAACTCTGGCTACTGCAGCCACCCAGGGGGGTTTTCTCGGCTGTGGCTCCAGCTCCAGTACCAAACAAGACTACCGGTAACTAAACATTCAGGTACACAACTTAACCCCTTTTCTGTCCATGATCTCCAAATTACTTGAAACGTGTGTTCTAGACCATATTTGACTGTCGAAGCATTTTCCGCCGCCCATTTGACAGTGCACCACGTAACGTGTCTTGTTGTTAGCACTCCTTACGGATAATGACATGTTAGCATCTAGACGGTATCTATCACATCCGTTTGAAAGGAATTCATATGCAATTTGAACTAATAGCAGCTACGACATATCTTAATACAGTCTTCAGATCGTCAGATCCAATCATGTTTTGCCATGGGAGTGGGCAATTGACTCGATATCGGGTATCTAAATTCCACCTTTTTCGTATATTCACAATACATCGACTTTTTCTTTTCTTGTCCAAAAAAGCACCGACAACTACGTGTCACAATGAGATCCCCTTGAATGCAGATACTCTGCCCATTGCCGAAAACCAGCGATCCAATGTGAAACCCCTTGTGGCTTTGCCAATTCAGTCAGTGAAGCCTTTCTAGGAGACTCTCGCGTTAACCAGTTGTGACCTTGAGCGTCCAAAACATCGGCCATGGACGCAGATATGATGGTCTGGACCTGTCCATCAACTAGAGAAAACCCTTGCAGCGCTTGCATCGCCTCGCTCCATCGCGATAACGCGACCTCGAAATCCGATCTGATATGTGACAGCTTCGCCAAGATGACATAGACTCGCAGCCTCTCATATTTGAGTAGACTGGTTCGTGTCTCAATGTCGGCACATATCTCTGCAGCCTCTCCGTAACGCTCCTGAGCAAAGAGAGTCTCAGCCAATGCCAGCTCCAGAAGTGACTTGCCGGGTAAGGGATCGGGTCTCTCAGTGCGTCGTATTATCTCTGCTCGAAGATACCCTTCACCAGTCACAGTCTCGTCAAGTTCTCGCAAAGTGTCAGCAAGATCGCATGTCATATCCCGGAGATCTTCATCAAAAACAATCTCACACGGTTCCTGTGACGCCCGATGTGCCATTTTGAGGAGCCTCAACGCGTTACTGAAATTGCCTTGCAATCGCATGACTCTCCCTAGCAAAGAATGCTTGCGAAAGCTCAGTACCTTCTCCAAAGGCGAGGGATCATCGCCAAGAGGGTTCCAATCATCCAGTAGAGTTTGCGCAGTGGAAAGATCTGCCACTTGAATGCAGTTCAAAGCACGCTGGATGATCGCAACACCCACTTCGCAGCGTACCCGTTTATTCACGGCTTCAGCTGGATCGTTGGATATGAAGTCTTGAAGGCTACTTGTCGCTTCATCCATATTCCCACTTAGACGTCCCAGGACTGCCTTGGTCTGCCCAATACAAAGGCGAAGGTGTGTGTCTTTCAAGCGCCCAGCGGCCAGTTCTGCTTGGCCAATGGCAAAGTATTTCCAAGCCATGTCTGGGAATCGGAAAGCCTCGATGAGAGTAAGCATGAAGTCTGTTCTAGTGACAGTAGGTAACTCATCGAAACAGTCCTGGAACGCCTCGGCAACATGGTGTAGATGTGGTAGGAATGATTTGACCACAGGGTCTCTTGTATCATGTCAGTGGTTCAAGCTCGATGGTCGCCAGTTTATAACTCACGGAAACTCTAGGTACTTCCAAGGTATCGCTCTGTATGCAACAATCAAGGCCTGCTGTCGCCAAAAGGGGAGGGCATCCGAGGCAAGGCTCCGATGAACTCGCGCTGACATGTCTTCATTTAAGTGATACGTCTCATCCGGATATATGAGAATGGCTGCAGATTGACATAATTCGACAAAGGCCTGTGTAAGTCTTTGGGGGTCTGCTAGGAGGTCGATTAGTCCTGAAGCCAGGCCAACCTTGGTCGCATCGACAAGCTCAATCTCTCCCTCAACTGTCCAGCGTTTCCTTGGTGTTGATCCACGTGCGCAAAGATCGAGAGGAATCTTCTCGCAAGGGGAGAAGAACGACAGTAGGACTAGTAATACACTGGCATCTTCGGATCGAGTGGAGCTCTCGTCATACAGAGAATGAGAGGCAGCCTCAAGGGCAGAGTCTCTCCATGCTGACAACTCCATTAACGGAGATTTATATGAGATTTATCGATGTGATGAACCGATTGTCCACCACCGTCTCAATCGACAAGCTTCACGGTACAAGCCCACTCCAGTTCTGCGGTGTTTTGCCCACTGGGGATGATGGATATTTGTACAAGACTCTGTCTTTCATGGGACTATTGATAAGCCTCCTTGAAGAGCTGCGATGCTGTATAGGCCGGGACTCAAGATAGCGGGTTTGAATGCCGAATACCGATAGTGTGTTAAAGATACTACACCATCCTAGGTTGTAGGTCGGGGAAAACGGCGACTGCTCCGTGGTAGCTGATAAACGTCATTTATTAGGGTATCGTGGATTTTGGAAGCGGATTACTGCGGGGTATTCAGATGCTAACCGATAAGTTGCCTGTAAGTTAGTGTAGTCGTGGAAGCAATCAATCTGTGGTGTCACGGCAAGCCAAAGATGAATCACTAACTGTTATTCGTGGATATGATTTGAGCTGATCCCTAAAAATCAGTTGTACATGAGGTTGACTAAAGGCCACTCACTAGTCCACTTGTTGAAGAAGTTTAACTACCTGTACTAATGTAGCAGGTTTTACTGTCCAAGACAAGGATATGTTCAAGACGTCCGTAAATTACCGAAAGTACTCCGTAAAATGGGAGATCCGAAGAGATATAACCAATTAACATCATGAAATGGTGCGCCAATTGGAGGCGCCATGTTAACAACGAACGAAGTCAGAAGTCACAGATGGTGATGTAGAGCAGGCATCCGAGAACCTTCTTATGTTGTGATGATATCTGCTTAATTGGACAAGAAAACTTGCTCAGTTACTCGTAATGCTGGAACTATGATTGTAGCCTTTTCCTATCTTGGATATTTAATATTAAAACGTAGGCGGCCTGTTGAGTGACAAAAGCCTGTAGTTCTGTATTTCTTTTTGAGAAGAAGGGTTGAACTAAAGAACCCCAAAGAGACATTGACATACAGACTACGATCTTAGGTTATCAAGGACATATAATGCCGTGAATAATTGCAGGTCGAAACATGTTGTCATCAAACTTGAGTTGGTCGCGGGTAGGTCGCCAATGACAACGGAACAATTATTTACCCGACCAAAGCTTCGCGTCGCCAGAGCACCTCGAAATTTCCCAAGTCGCCATCAGACTAGCAGCTCCATCAGCCTTTTCCTCAGCGCGTTCTCGTTCTCTTCACAATGGCCGCCGTAACAACCAACGGCGATGCCGCCGCAGCAACCGTTCTCGACGATATCAAACCTCCCGCTGGAGTTGTTCTTCCTCCCCGCGAGATTCGAAATGTCCTCGAAAAGACCGCCGGTTACGTAGCGCGCAATGGCGCCGTTTTCGAGGATCGCATCCGCGAAAAGGAGCGTTCCAACCCGAAATTCAGCTTTCTTAACCCTGCTGATGCCTACCACCCCTTCTATCAATGGCGACTCGATGAGGTCAAGAGTGGGCGTGGTACAGCCATTGCTGCTGGCCGCGCGGGTGAGCCCGTAGCTGAGGCTCCTAAACCCGTCGGACCCCCAAAACCTGCCGATTTCCAATTCTCGGCGCGAACGCCTCGCATCAACCGAAAGGATCTGGATGTGATTCAACTTTCGGCTCTCTTTGTAGCGAAGAATGGCCGTCAATTTATGACACAACTGGCTCAGCGCGAAGCTGGCAACCCGCAGTTTGGGTTCCTCATTCCCAACCACACCCTCCACAACTTTTTCCAGCACATTGTCGACCAATACACAACATTAATACGCGCGAGTGGTCTGAGCGGAGAAGGTGGAAAGCTTCAGGAGGAGCGGGTTAAGGCCCTCGAGGCCAACATTAACGACAAGTTCCTCGTCCTGAACCGCGCCAAGCAACGAGCCGAATATGCCAAATACGTCGAGTCCGAACGCCAGAAGAGAGAGGAGGAAGAGGTTAAGGAGAAGGAAGAGTTTGCGCAGATCGACTGGAGTGACTTTGTCGTTGTTGAGACCATCACCTTCAACGAGGCCGACGAGCAAGCGAACCTTCCACCTCCGACCAACTTGTCCGAACTTCAGTATGCATCCCTTGAAGATCGTAATAATGCATCCATCAGCGCCAGTCTTAGAATCGAGGAGGCCATGCCAGATGAAGATACCAGCTACAACGCATATCCCAACCAGGCCATCCCCTACCCCATGGCTCCCCAACAACCAGCTTACCAGCCTGCCCAGATGCCTCCTCCATTACAGCCATACTCTCCTGTCCCACAACAACCACAGCGATCAGCTCAGGAGGAGGAGGAGGAACGTCGTATCCAAGAACGCGCAGAGCAACAAGCACGCAAGCAGCAGGCTGCCACCGAAGCACGTGGTGGTGCTCCTCCGATGAAGATCAAGGAGAATTACGTGCCCCGTGCAGCTCAAAAGGCTGCCAATAGACAAGGTGCCCAGATGGCGCTGTGCCCCAACTGTAAACAAGAGATTCCTATGAATGAGCTGGAAGCTCATATGCGAAGTATGTTGCACATTATTTCATTTTGACACTCAATATGCTAACTGTTGTTTAGTTGAACTGCTCGACCCTCGTTGGAAGGAACAGAAGGCCAAGGCAGACTCGCGCTATGCCTCTTCTAACATGTCCCACGTCGATGTTGCCAACAACCTCAAGCGTCTTGCCAGCCAGCGTAGTGATGTTTTCGACCCAGTCACTGGACAGGCTCTTTCTGAAGATGAACTGGCGCGCAGAAAGAAGGCCGCCATCCACAGTTACGACGGCGCAATGGACGCTAAGAGCCAAGCCCAGCTGGGCCATATGCAAAATGTTAATGTCGAGGAACAGATCCGTGCCATCCACCAAAAATTTGCCGACAAGAAGTGAGGTACTGAGCAGATTGTGCCCGCACGGAGATGACGAAGAAAAGAACCCAGCCGCCCCTGACTCGAGCAATTTTCAGGAAGGGACTGTGCTGTTCTTGTGTATACGGACCATGTATAACGCTACATGTCGCGATAGGCGTTGTAGGACTAGGCCCAAGGTGAGGCACATCTGGCGTAAGGCGTTTTGAGGATTATAAGGGCTTATACTTGTTTGATCCAGCTCAGCGTCTGCACCAGAGTTTTGGGGATATCGGTTCGGGAGTGTCATAGCGTGGTAGGCTGGCCAAGAGTTGGCCGAAAGGCTCCTCGGCTCGAGATGAGCAGAAATGCGCTTCTCATTTATACGCTCCACGCATTTGTCACTTTTCGAGGCCGAGAGACGGTTAACATGGCTCAAAAACAGATGCCTTCAATTTGAAATAACGATGTTTGGCAATGCAGCTTGTATGGACTTATAACTCTGCCTTACATGCTATCGCTGACTTGCTCGAACGCCCTACATTAGGTTGATGGAGTATTTAACAGCCTGTTATTGAATACAAAACAATATCATTTATTTTTATCTTATTGCTTGCAGACATGATTTTGAATACTTCAAGCTCTGTGATATTAGAAACTATTTATGTGATTATGTGACGGCTGAATGTCTAACAGTTGGGTAGTAACTAGGAGTTCCTTCTGTATACTTCCGCAGTACAGTTTTGCATGTCGTAATTCCTGGTTACACTAACAATTGTTCACAAAACGGATCCCGAATGACCCGAAACAGGCTTAATCCCGTCATTTGTTAAACGACTGTAACACCAGCCAAGGAAAAGATACCTAGTAGGTACTTACATCTATCCGTGCCCCAGGCCAATCCCTCAAGTACCCCGCCCTTTCTCTTCTCCCCCACCTCCTCTCTCTCACTCCAGCCGAACCTGGAAACCTCATGCGACACGCCTTAACAATCATATTCTACCTCCTCCTCCTCCTCCATCCCCAACATCCACTCTGCAAAACATCACCACCCGCCTCTTGTTGCGCCTCCACCGATCGGCGTATTCTACGCACTCAATCCTCCGTATCTACAACAGCCACCAGTTTAAAGCTATCTCGATAACACCGCCAACATGGCGTCCGACCAGGACAACTCGGGCCTCGATGCGCCTGGCTCACAATTCCACCGACCCATTCTGCAATCCATGCCCGATACGCGCCAGCAGAGCTTTGACGAGATCTACGGTCCTCCAGAGAACTTCTTAGAGATTGAGGTGAGCCTTTCTCTCCCTCTTTCTTGCGCCCCGTGCATGATCCCGATATTACCAGATACGTGAAAAGAGAGATAAAGACTGCAGAAAAGGCTTACAAAAAGCGCCATATATAGGTCCGCAACCCAAGAACGCATGGCATGGGCCGTCACATGTACACCGACTACGAGATCCTCTGTCGCACAAACATCCCCGCCTTCAAGCTGCGCCAGAGCAGCGTCCGCCGCCGTTACTCTGACTTTGAGTACTTTCGCGACATCCTCGAGCGCGAGAGCGCCCGCGTCACCATCCCACCCCTGCCTGGCAAGGTCTTCACCAACCGTTTCAGCGACGACGTCATCGAAGGTCGTCGCGCCGGGCTCGAGAAGTTCCTCAAGATCGTCGTCGGCCATCCTCTGTTGCAGACGGGGAGTAAGGTCCTGGCTGCCTTTGTCCAGGGTGAGTTTGTCGCCAGATCCATCCTCGCTCTTATGATGTCTCGATTGACACCCTCTCAGACCCCAACTGGGATCGCAACGCCTGGTGACGCCTCCGTCTAACCTGGCCCTTCAAAACCATGTCCTCTTCTCGCTCTCGCTCGCCATCTCCATCTTCACCTCCGCGCCAACCTCGAAAGCTCCGCAAGCGAAACCCGGCTCTCAACCACCGAGACGCCCTTCTCGACAACATGCCTTCCCCGTGACTACAGCAGCAAGCCAAGGAAATGAACAGGATGATAAGTTGGAATGACCTTCCTCTTCACGTACATATTATTCACTCTTCGTTTCATGCGGGTAAAAAGCAAAACTCTGGTCCAGTCATTATGTTTCAATCCGTTTCAAAACCCTTTCCAACTTGCATTCCATGTTCTGAAGCTCCGGGATTTGCTTGTACGGCGAAACGTTCTTATTACCCTCATGAGGGGCGTTGATGGACGCATGAATAGTCTTGTATTCTTTCTTACCTTCAGCTTAGAATAACAAGAGTAATTCGCCTTGCCAAGATCCCAATGTAAGATGGAGTGATGCTTCAGTTTTCGCACGTGGACGAATAGGTATATGATATGTCATTCAATAGTCATTGAGTTTTTCATTAGGCCTGATGGAAGGTGGAGATCTCTCTATCTAGAATGCGCGCAAGCTGGTGATGATACAGATATCATGTGATATCCTCAAGATGCACATGCACCTCTTATTATACATAATTTCGTACATGATCTTTGCGTGGATGTGAGCATGAGTGTAGGTGTTTTAGCATTCCCCTCTACCGATCCGTCCGCTCGCCAAACGCCAAAAACAAAGTTTCTTTATCACACCGTCGCCCCTTTTGTTGGTTCATCGTAATTTCCTCATGACCTTACTCCTATAAAAGATCCCGGGTGTTGTACATTGATACAATAGCGAGTGGTGTTCTGTCCAGCTTAAAAGCTTCATGGTAGCTCGCGTCAAATGGTGTTACAAGTTGTTGATTGATAAGCGGAAGCAGGTCCAAATTTGTCCCCGTTATGCCGTTATGCTGTCTCTCAGTTTAGCACGCTGCTCGATAGCCGGAAGCTCTACGCAGGTGTATGGAAGAGTCGAAGGATGCCTTCGTACATGGCGAACATAATGGCGGCGCTTGGTACTGTTCGCATCAGATGAGGGGTCAGACCTCCGTATAGACCCATGACGCCCTCCTCAAGCCAGACGAGCTTGAAGCATTGAACCAGGCCGGTATACTTGGGCAAGCCATTTTGCATAGGCGCCTGTCGTAGTCGCGTACGCGCAACCTATCGTATTGTCAGCATAATAGAATAACCTCATGCCTCATATTAATGACATACCTCGTGAGGATAAGCGATAACAGCAGCAACCAACTTGGCACTTCCTGCAGCAAAACCCTTTCCGGTCCAGTCAACTGTGTTGTCCCACCAAGTCTTCTCACGGCCGCTTCGGATGAGCTCGTTCTCTCTTCGGGCCAGAGATACCTTCATCTGCTCGTAAAGCATCCATTGCATCGTTGACTCCACCACGCCGAGGTAACTAGCGCTCATGCCGCGGTAAAGACTTCGGATGCCTTCGTCCCGAATGATTTGACGTATGCAATCGTAGCTGTTGCGGTACTTGCGTAATTGAGCACCGCCAGCTGCCACATTCTTGTCCAGTTGTAGACGAGTCTTGATCATCCAGATTGGGTTGGTGGCTGTTGAGGTAATAACACCAGCTGCCACACCTGCCGATAAGTGAACCCAGGGGGCCTCTACACCATTGTTGAGATGTTCAGAGATCAAACGCTTTCCATTGCCGTAAACGTAGAAGTTGATGGAACGAGCCGGTACAACTCCAACCGTGGTTGGGCCAAGACCTTTGAAGAGTGCGCGCCAGCCTTCGTTCTTGTATACTGAGCCAAGAATCTGGAGGGTGTCGTTGAGATGATATAGTGCGGCTCGGGCAGGATTAAGTCGGCCAAGGGCCTGAACTTGGGCTTCACGTTGAGCTCTGATTTGGGCCTGGTAGAAATCGGATTGTAATCGGGTCTTGAGCACATCGAGGGGAGCAGTCATTGCTGCAGCTGTCATTCCTCCAATACTAGAGATCACATCAGGTCAGTCTTGTAGCTCCTCACAAACTGCTGCTGCAACAAGCTGTCGCAAGTCAAGCTGGTAGTGGAATGAAAATTTACCTACCCGCCAGCGACCATGTGCACCCATGATTTAGCAAAAGGCAACGCCTTAACATTTCCCTGAACAGGAGTGTCATCGGGAAGGACATCGCCGGTCTCTCGTGACTGGATAAGTGCCGAATGGTCGATAGGTACATGCGTATGATGGAATGGCTTCTCGTCGCGGCTAGTCATGATGGGCGTTGTAGATTGGTGATGCGACATTATGAGAAAGAAGTAGAGTCAAGTATAATTCAACAGGAATATCTTGGTCTTCTTCGATATTGGCTGTACTGCCGCCGTCACTCGTTCTTCGATCGGATCCGTCGTCTAAATTCGAGTTTGCGCGGGAGGGTCGGAGACGTAGCAAGCTCCGATGCAGCTTGTCGGTACCCTACAACTAATAGAGCATGCGTGATGTAAATATCGATCGAGTGTTGTCGAGGATCCAGTCGCCAGAGTTTGTTGAAGAGGAGGAATCGCCTCTGTAAATCGGTGATCGAAAAAAGACGGAGAATCTTTTCATGAATCAGCGAAGTGGTAGCTAAGTCACCTCTAATTGCCTCCAACTAACAAGCACTGCCAGCAACCATCAAAACTTTTTTCTATGACTGCCACTGGACGCGCCCCGACTGATAAAGTGGCGCTTTGGTGGGTCTTTAAGGTACGTATCTTTAGACCTCCGAAGACTTAAATGTGGAACTACTCCGTAGAGATCAAGGTGATGTAAGTGCGTCAGTGATTGCAAACACAATAATCAACACTGACGGATATATAACATCTTCTACTTGGAACTAATATCGCTAAGCGTAAATGCGAATGGCCAGCTTAAACATGGCTTTATATTCATGGCATCATCACACATTGACCAGTTTCCTTCTCTTGCGTTCCCAGCTCTTTGTGCAGGCCCTAATGGGCTCGTTCATTCATACGTAGAACGCCAACGGAGCTATTCTGACTAGATAGTATCAGCTGGGTGAAGGATTCAACGAACCGTCACCACTCCTGTACGTACTGTTCGAAGCTATTGCTAGCGAACTTGTCAGACCTGCAGCATTTGTTGCAGGCTGTAAGGCTTCGACCGAATGGTTGCTGTGATCCGATCTGGCCGATTGTCCTAATCCGAAAGGGAGGCGGTGTCGCTCAGTGCTCAGGTCGAAGCGATGCATCGATGCAGTTGATGGTTCCATCGTGCTGGGGAGGTGCCCGTTATCTCGGCTGGATGGTCTTGATCCTTCGTCTGTCCCATATGTTCCCGGTGTCCTTTCTCCAGACGTTCTGCCGGTGTCTTGCTGATCTCCATGCCGACTTGATCGTCCATCTTTCGGATCCAATATTTCAGTGCCCGGTCCACTATCTGATTGCCCGTCAACGTCCATCTCATCCCTGAGGCCCATTTCTCGTTTTAGTTGTCGAATTTCGTCATCAGTTACTGTTTTCCAGCTGCATTTAGCATGCTTCTTTGTGCATCCTGAGCAAGCTGTCAAGTGTTTGACGCATTCTACTCGGAGTCTTCGACAACGATCACATGGCGGATGTATCACATCTCCTTTGCCCAGTTGATCGGTTCTCTGTGCGATAAGTGGTCGAAAAGCTGCCTCACGGCTGTCGATGACAGGCTGTATTGTAGTTTCTCCTACGTGCCCACCATATCGTGACCCATGCGTTTGAGAGTGGGCTGTGCTGTGAGACGGCGATGGTTGACTTAGTGTAGTTAAAGGAATCCCTGTAACTGATGTCGATCGTGAGGGTGGTGGTGAAGCTGTAGCTGTAAGAAACTGCTGCAACAAATCTGCATGCAGATCGTATCCAGCACCAAGGTTGGCTGCTCGTTGAGAACTAGCACTGCTGGTGCTGTTGGCGGGCTGATAACGAGACGGGGACGCCTCCTGAGAGCTACGGCGTCGGCGAATGTCTTGCTTCCGCTGCCCAAGTCGATGGTTGAGTATGCGAGCTCTTGCCGCTACTTCATCAGCCTTCTTGTAAAGAATGGATGTTCTTTGTTCGAGAATGTCTAAAGTTGCCAGTTCTGCTGTCTCGTCTTCTTCAACAGGATGGTCCAGTGGAAACCTGTCCAGAGCACCAGACCATACCAGACGCCAATCATCTTCCAGAATTTCGACCTGCGAGCCCTTGAGCACGAACTGGCAGCATCGGGAGCCGTCTGATTTCTGAACAAGGGTGAAGTCCTTGGGATTTGATCTGGCAAAACTGACTACATCAAGCCAGCTAATGGGGTTGGAGAATGGTTGAAGTGGTGTCGTCTTGATTGGCCCATCGAAAAACTTCTCAATACCTCTCAGGAGCCGTGGACCCGTCAGTTTGGCCCCCAGACTTGCTGCAAGGCTTTCATGTCTATCTAAAACGCCTGATGCATGTTAGTTAGAGCGCTAATACTACGGGTTGGTACAGGTATCTGAGTATCCTTACTCTCATATTCGCTAATCAAGCCAATGATATCAGCAAACGTGTCGGCGTCACCTTGGACAAGGCTCAGATGTGAAGCATTTGATCTCGAGAGATAATGAATATAACCTGGAGCGCCTTGAGTGTCGGGTTAGCATATCCTCCAAGTTAACAAGCCGCGCCAGCGCACCAAGACGAAGAAGTTGGATACAAAAGCAACAAACATGTGCGTCCCTGGAGGAGTCGAGCTAAGCGCTGCGTCCGGCGAGGGGGCCATATCAGAAGAAAACGGCTGGTTTGGATAACCCTTCCTGTGTGCCATAGCCATAAGGCGACAACGTGCATTGAGGCATGAATGTAGGACACAAAGACCATAGTATAGGTAGGCAATGACGACTAAGACAAGATGGACAGTCTTGCGCGGATGCTACAAGCACAGCGTCTCAGGATTTGAGGCGACACAACATGGTGCAGCGCTGGATGACTGGTGTCATACTGGACATACCTTGCTTGAGAGGTGTAGGCGCATGCTGAGCACGCCCTTGGCCACCGGCATCATCGACATCACGCTTTCGTTTGGCGGGTTCTGAGTCGGAAGTATGGCCCATGGTGGGTGTTTGTGTGTTAGACGCGGTATGTCGGTCCAGGGAGACGCAAATCGGTCACCAAATGTGTTACTGTAATAGAACGAGGCGCTTGTGTTTGTCCAATAACCGTCCTAACCGAGATTGAACCCTCGACTGCCCTTCCAAGACACGGAAATTTGCCTGAATAATGCAGAGGACACAAACAAAATGGAAGAATATTCAGGGCATGTATGGGAGATTTGAGAGGAACGCGGAAAGGAGAATCAGGTGAGTGGCAATGTCGCGAAGGGATTGCGACGGGATAAAGGCGGCAGGTAGGTAGGTAAAGTGAGAGGGGAGGAGAGAGAAGGGGACAACAGCTGCGGTTATTGAATATTCATGGCGACAGAGTGAAGCTGGATTGAGTTGAGAATGGGTTGAGAGGACGATGCTGTCGATTTAAGGTACCAGGGGAGAGGATGTATCTGCCAGATGCAGGTAAATGGCCGCCAAGAGGAGGACAATTGTTGATGCTCCGTCAAGGGTAGCTCAATTTGCTCCGACGCAGAAAATCCCTCGCACGAAATAGCGCAGCGAGCTACAGGCGGTATAATCGGAGACTTCAAGTTAAGTTAAGTGGGCGAAGACGAGCTGTTAATTAACAGAAAGAAAAAGAAGATTGGAGAGAGAGAGGGTCAAATATGGGTGAGCATGAGCATTTGCAGACCAGAACGAGATGGCGGGAAAAAGAGTCTCAAGCAAGAAATAAAGTGCCGGGACGATGTGGGGGAGGAGCAGGAGGTCAGGTCTGGTCTGGTCAAGGGAGGAGGAAAGAGCCTGTAGTACTGTGCAAGGGTACCTGCTCCGTAAACAAGGTCGAATGAAGAAAGAGCGCCAGTAACCAAAATCTCCGAATGGCAAGCACCTAAAATGGATGACAGGTGTTAATGTGAGTTTAAGAGGTTTGCAGAGAACTTCAAAATAGAGAATATCTAAGTAGGCAGTGAAATAGACCAAGAGAATATGAGAAGAACTTTCGACTAAATAATACAGAGAGCAGCAGGAGCAAGTCACATCCAATTCAAGATGATACCTCCAGGTGATACGGATACTGGCCGTAAGTACTGGATATTAGCAGCAGACAAGCGGGCTGATCAATGCTAGTACAAGTCTTGATTTCCTCTTTTGGGCAGCCGATAATTGACAATCAAGAGGCCTCCTTGAACAAAGGAAGTAAGGCAGGTACTTGTAGTTTAAAAAACAACTCATATGCTCACTGTCTGTAACATACTGTGTAGGATGTATCATACATATTGATGCTCCAAACGCTCTGATGCAGGCCCTTGCGCGGGATCTTTGTATGAACAAGGCTGTGCTGCATTTCTGTAAGCTACTTTAGCTTCCACGGATGGAGGAGGGAGGGATGAGATGGAGTTGCTGGCGGTAACAACACAATCTCCAAGCTCCAAGCTGCATGGACCTGGTTTCACATAATATGAGGCAATATCATTGGCTTTCAATGAGTTCGCGGTCAGTCAAGTAAACGGGATTGGATACATACTCGTCGATCTGCGTCTAAAGTTGTTGTAACGCTGGTCCCCGAGGCACGCGAGCGATATTTCCTAGACCTGTGTCTGTATCCTCCATCATCGATTCGTTATGACAGTCGGTACCACGGCACAGGATATCGGCAAGTGAGTATCACTAATTGACCAAGACTCAGTTGCTGAGATATTCAAGTTTGGTAAACGCATGATAGGAATACAGCTTGTTTTGGAGCGGTTATGAGGTACAAATCGTATCACGTTCCCATGTAGAAAGTACCTACACCTAGCTATATCTAGCCTTATCACTCATTGGTCGAATCGTAACAATTGACAGCCAAGCTCTGTAGCACCAAGCTCTCCATCTCATTCTCTCAATCCACTCTCACACTAATCTCACACATACCTCCCCACATTTGAACCCAAGTCCACACACTACTTCATCCATATCAGTACTAGCTCTGTTCACCCCACCAAAGCAATCACAAGTTCCAACCTCGAACCCAAACCCCAAGCTCATCACCAATATCCCACCCCATCCTCCCAACTCAGCCACCCACCCGAAGATAAACCGCCATGTCTGATAGACCCTCACACCGAGGAGGCCGCGGCCAAGGATCGCATCCCCGCGGTGGACGCGGAGGCGGTCGTGGAGGAGGCGCAGGAGGCGCGCAGCAGGAACGCGAGAGGCCCAAGAAGGAGAATATCCTCGACCTGGGCAAGTATATGGATAAGCAGATCACAGTCAAGTTCAACGGCGGTCGTGAGGGTATGTTTGGACGAGTCATGCATGGAATAGGATGCGCTTCTAACTTCCGACGCAGTTAAGGGAACGTTAAAGGGCTACGATGCTCTCATGAACTTGGTTCTCGATGATGTGCACGAGGTTGTTCGAGGTATGACGTGCGGCTAGCTATACATAGTCTCCCTCCATCGACGATTGCTTTTGCATTCTCGACATGCCCCCCAAACTAACAATCACCTGCACAGACGACGAAGGCAATGAGTCGACCCGATCCCTCGGCCTCGTAGTTGTTCGAGGCACCCTCCTCGTCCTCGTCAGCCCTGTGGACGGTAGCGAAGAGATCGCCAATCCTTTCGTGCAAGCCGAGGATGACTGAAGAAACGAACACTGCCAAGCTGGAAATGATTATCATGAGGATGGCGAAGAAGAAAGGCGCCTGGCCTGGAGTCGGCCGCGATATTTATGACAGTGTGAAGGCTGGATGACCCGAAGGAATTCAAGCGATACGCCTAGACCGTCATCTACTAGCATGCCATTTTGGACTATGAATGGGTCACCAAAAACCAACTTGTACAAATACACTGGCTTCAATTGTGGAATCATCACGTTAAAAGCCGCACCATGAAGTCTTGCTTCGAATCAAGGCAATATATCATGTTAACAAAAGCAAATGAACTACTTGTCTCTCGCTATGTCTCATCTCGCTCAGCCCCCGTTTCAATGTGAACTTTGGACATATACGAAGTCTCTCTCACTCTAACATCATCAATCATGGCTGACCGATTCTCACATCCTGTATGTTCCCCTCGTTATTCCAAGACACCCAAAACCCGACATCATGTATGGCCTCAAGCTCTGTGGCACCAACGCCCGAAAAGTTGTTGTTGATCCAAAACCTTCTTGAGTCTTCGTGGCGTTAACTCATTTTTTCGCCGCGAAAAGGAAATCGCTCGGTCAGGCATTTGGTGAACTCCTCCTGCTCGTTCTTCGTTTCTCTGCCCTGCCACTTGGAAACCTCAGAGGATTATTTCCCGGATTTTGTAAGTCGCTTTAGGATTTTCCCTAAAAGCTTCGGCCTGACTTGCTGCTCTTAACCAGCTCGCCAAATGCATTAGCCAACATCTTTTTCAGTTCTTTGTAACTGACGAGGAAGCTGGTCTGATCGTCTCGACTTGTGAGGCAAACCCTCTCTTCTGATCCAATATCTAATTTGTTCATGCATCTGAGCATGTGTCCCATGTCCAGGACTGGTTTGCCAGCGCCATCCACTTGGTGGAAGGCGTAGTCTCGAAATAGTTTGAGCATATAACGTTCACCATTCTCGGACCATCCCCTATCACCTTCAAATTCAGGGCGTTCATTGATAGTTGCGAGTTTCATCATCAATCTCGCGGCCCTGCCGTTTTCGACCTCCCGCATCATGTCAGTATTGACCTTGTCCAAAGCCTGTAGATTCTGGTCCAGTGTTGCTGTGATGCGCCCAGCTATTCCGCGTACAAATTCGTCAATGCCTTTCTGCGCCGGGGGTGGCTGAGGTGTGAGAAGCCATAGAACAGTGTCTCTCAACTCGACTGAATACACCCGGGACATTTGTTCCACAGACATCTGAACGTTGGTAATATGAATTGGAAGCGTGTTAGTTGTCAATGATAACAGCAAGCGACCAAATTGGACAAAATCTTCCTGCTGAAGTTCCGAGATAGATCGATGGGCATCATACTGGACGACATCCAATATAGAGCATGCAGTAAGACGGATCCGATTCTTATGGGTCAATATAATCTTGCTGGGATCGATACATCGCGCTGCTAAGTTGGCTGAATGAATGGCTTGGAGTGCGTTGGCGATCTGGGAGATGTAACCCCAAAGGTTGTTCTCAGGAACAGGGGCTTTGGCATGGAAGCGACTACCCTGTGTAGTACTCGGCGTTAAATGAGCCTCAACAAGTGTCTTGGAGAGAGGATAGTAGTCTTGTACAAAGATGAGTGAGCTATCCCCAAAGGCGCGGGTTGTAAATGCATCAAGAATCGTAACCACGTTGCCGTTGTTGATGCGCCGCCAGTCCTTAACGAGTCTAATAGCGAGCTCGTTGGTGAGCCTATAACCTTCTAGCCGCCTTAGACAATAAAGATTGCCCGTCTTGGTTGCCGTGGCCTTGTAAACCCAACTCGGGTACCCAAAGATATTAGCATTCTTCCGATGGGTTGTGTCTAGCGGAACCAAATTGTGATAATTGTCAAGTTGCGGTAGCTGTGAGTTAGGAAGGACTTGGCCAGCCGCTTCAAGCTTCTTGGCAATCTCTTCACGTTCCTTTTCGGGGAGGAAGAAGTCGTGGGGTAAACGATGATACGGCATCAAGTCCTCTCTATGAGGCGCCACCGGGAAATAGAGATGATGTTGTAATGGCTGGAGAGGGGTGGCATAATTTTGCGCTTGGAAGTAACCTGCCCCGTGGCCGCCGAGGGCTCCGGGGTCTTCAGCATAAGGGTTAAATTGGGGAGTGGTAAGACCTTGGTTCGCGGCTGATATAGTAAATGGCTCATAGGACATTCCACTATCTTGAGCGGAGCCATTCGCAGGAGTCTATTTGATCAGCAAAATCCTCGGTGTTGGAAGAAGCTTTTTAAGCTTACACTGGTGTTTATGTCAAAGCTGGGAGTGAATTCGCGAATGGTCGCAGGATTAAAGAGACTGCCATCGCCATCTTGGGGCCCAACAGGGGTGGCCGCTTCACAAGAATTGTCAGTCAAGGATCACAAGGATACGAAAGGGTTCGTACATCCTAAGCCACGTGGAGTGAAAGAGGGAGCGCTTGCGGCTTGCGATGAAAAGGTAGGTTTCTTGCTACCGATACCAGCGGGTGTGAATGATGGTGAATCGACGTTAAGCGCTTTCTTAGATCTAGATGTGGCATCGTCAGCCATCTTGCGTAGCGAGTGTTGGGTCTCTGAAGCTAGGCCGAAGTATAATGAAAGAAGCTGGATGAAAGAAAGAATATGGACAGAATAGTCATGAAGTGTTATCGTAGATTGCTTTGGAAGAGCTGGTGTTCTGAGGAGCTCAGCACATTCTCATGGCAGATCAAGTCATCCGTGATGAAGGAGGCATCAGCCGATGAGTGTGGAAAGATCAGGCGACATAGGTCCTTCCCACTGCAACTAGGAAGCCTCTACAGACATCAGGAGTTGCGGCAATGCGATCGACACTCTTGGAATCTCTCACCAATAAGACCACCAGTTCATCAAGAATAACCATGGCTAGGGCACCTAGTAACGGGTAGAGGCGTCCCTGGTTCAAAGCGTGTAACCTTCACGAGGCAAGCGAAGCCGGACTGGATCTGATACAGCGAGCTTTCGCATAGTAAAAAGACCCCAAAACAACAAACGACCAAAAACAAGATTGACCTACAAGTCTGAATTGGAGTTATTTTTGTTTTGATCGTGGCTGAAAGCACAGCCCTGATCTTCGTATCGACAATGGCCATAAATAAGGACGTTTCGGCATAAGGTATCTTTATTCTCTGGGAGAACCCAGGTCAGCGTTTGGACTTGATGGTGGGGCTTGTGTTTGTGTCGGTATCGGAAGGGCAAACGAACCGCGTCCCTTGGGCCTTGGAGACCCGACTTGGCGTCGTAAATCGGCCGGTTGATATCGCGATGTCGCCATGGTCAGTAGTATATATTGTTGGGGATAGTGCAGCCCTCGTGGCCGAGTTTACGACGTCTGTGTGAACCGCCATGTTAGCAGGCTGTCGGTGGCAGTTATGGTCGCGTACAAAGTTCAATGTCCACAGGACCCAGGCCGAATACTGACAAAGACAGCACCTACTTGACTCTGGCAAGCATTTCCCATTGTTCAATTGATCGAGGCGACCGGCCGCCCATGGAGGAACGAGAGGGACGGCGGGGGTTGGGCAGGCTGACCGGAGCAGGTTAAACACAGACGCAGACGCAGAAAGACGTAAATTTAGACACCGAGTAGTCGTAGATGTAGATTGTAGACGCGGATTAAAAGCGCAGGGAGCCGAGGACCGTGTTCGAGGGGAACAAGGCGCGGGCCGTCGCCTCTTGAAGCGGGAGCAAGCAAAACACAAAACGCTTGCGAGGTCGGGGTAGGAGAGGTTAGGTTAGGTAAGGTATGTAGGAGTTGACGTGGGCGGTGGGGGGTAGTCTTGGGGGAGGAACTGGAACTGGATACACTACGGCGCGCCAGACAAGACTGGACTGGACTGGACCTCTCCCTGTTGGGTTGGGTAAGAGAAGGAGGCCCATGCTTAAGGTAGATCCTGTCACGCCAAAGGGTATCTTCTCCGCGAATTGTGTATGCAAAGATACATGCATCTCTCCCATCTGCCTCTGCGGCATGACGCCAACCTGAAGACAGAGAGCACAGGTGTTCCAAGAATGCAATATTCCGAGGAATAGCCCACCCCAAAACGGGTTTAACGTGTCTACTGATAAGCCAAGCCCACCTTTAGCTCTGACGCGCTCCGATGCCATCATTCGTCGTCCATGTCTAGCTCTCGTAGTATCATACTCACATAGTTTAACAACAGGAATACGAGCCATGGACATAATAGCTCATCCAAAGTATTAATGATTCTCGTTAATACCTAAGTCACCTTCAAATTGCATAGAGCGAAAGCTTGAATCTCTTAGACGCTCACTTTACAAATATTCGCAAAGCTTATTCTGGTTCTTGTAAGGCGAGGGGTCACCGCAACAGCCGAAACACAAATCGCAGTCTTTCCCTCTTCCTTCAACACTTTTTACATACGAACTTTTACCAACAACTTTGCGATTCGATCAGAATTTAATCTGCAATACTATCATCGCATACGTGGACGAAAGTGGAGGACAATAGACTGGCAGCATGGCCGAAAGCGCACTCGACTTGGGACAACTGTCCTCTACTCAGCAAGAGGCTCTTAATCAATACACACAAGTTACCAACCAAGAGATCACCGAAGCCATTCCGCTACTCCGACGGTCAGAATGGAATGTCCAGGTATGAGGCTTTTTCTTTTTCTTTACCCAGTTCACCAATTTCTGACCTTACACGTACAGATCGCAATTGCTAAGTTCTTCGATGGCGAAACTGCCGACCCAATAGCTCAAGCACAACAAGAGATACCACGAGAGGCAGCACGACATGAAAATCTACAAGAAAGTCTATTTACCGCGGCAGCCCGCCCCCCTCGAGGTTCGCCTCGTCATCGCACCGATCTTGCTCCAAGAATTGTACCCCAGAACGCTGTGACGAATCGAACACCATGGCTTTTGGGTCTGCTTCTTACACCTTTTAGTTTCGGCTGGAGAGCAGCCTCGAGCCTATTCAGGACATTGATCTATGCATTGTCCTTTTTGCCTGCATCGATTCGACCGCGTGCGGTTACGAGCAGAATATCGACTGGTTTCAGGGGCACAAATGGTCGCCGACCACTTATGCCCCGAGACACAGCGTCAAGATTCAAGCGAGAATTTGAGGAAGAATATGGAGAGAACGAACTGCCTTTCTATGAGGGAGGTGTGGCTCAGGCGCATGACCAAGCCAAAAAGGACCTCAAGTTTATGCTCGTTGTGTTGATGTCCCCTGAGCACGACGATACCGAGTCTTTCGTCAAAGAGACATTGCTATCCCCGGAAGTTGTCGCATTTATCAAGGATCCTTCCAATAACATTATTCTGTGGGGTGGTAACGTGTTGGATTCTGAAGCCTACCAGGTGGCTCAGGAGTATATCTGTACCAAGTTCCCTTTCTCGGCACTGGTCTGCCTAACACCGAAGGAGGGCAGCACCCGCATGGGAATCGTCAAGCGCCTCGTCGGACCTATGCTCCCCGCCACCTACCTATCGGAGCTTCGCGCGGCTATTGAGAAGTACGGCGCTGATCTGGATGGAGTACGTGCAGAGCGAACAGTCCAGGAAATAACGAGAAATCTGCGAACCGAACAAGACTCAGCTTACGAGCGATCTCTGGCTATTGATAGGGAACGCGCTCGCCAGAAGAAGGAGGCAGCTGCGGCTGCGGCTGAAGCAGAGAAGCGTGCTCTAGAGGAAGCAGAGGCGGCAGAAAGACTTGAGGAGAAGCGCAAGCAATGGAAAGCATGGAGAGCTACAATTATTGCGGCCGAACCATCCGCCAGCGACAAGAACGTGGTACGCGTTGCACTTAAGATGCCCGAGGAATCGGGAATCGGCCGTATTGTGCGGCGATTTCCCCAAGACGCCTCCCTTGAAGACTTGTATGCATTTGTAGAGTGCTACAGCGTTCTTCAAGAAGAGGGTGCGGCGGGTGGTGACAAACCGGAGGAGTACGAGCACGAGTACAAGTTCCGAATCGCCTCAATCCTCCCGAGGTTGGTATACGAACCTAGCAATACAGTCACAATGGGAGAGAAGATTGGAAAATCGGGAAATTTGATCGTGGAGGACATATCGCTGGATTCGGAGAATGAGTCGGACGACGAGGATGATGACGAAGAGGAGGAGGCGGAGGGTGGTCAGTAGTGAGAGGGTGACGACCAACAAAATCGCCTGTAATTCTACGGTTATAGCGGTTAATAATTGGACTGATCTGTAACATTAACAGACGCCGGCATGGGAGTATCCGTTGAGATGACAGAGAAAAAAACGGGTTGCTTATAATATGCCCCGTCTCATGTTACATCCGCCCAAACGAAAACTGCCGAGAGTAACGAGACTTTGACATTGTATGGTCTTTGTCGGACTTACACGACGTCAAGCCAGTTGCAATTTAATGGCAACAATTAATCCCTGTCGATTTCAAGGCATACATTTGTGATGTATCCGTAGACCTCAAATAACTGATAGTCTCGAGACTAGCGTAGCATATAAGTAAATGAAGCTTACGTGGTTCAAGCTTAATGACTTGACATATGTCTTGAGTCGCTAGCAATGACATTTAAGCCCAAAAAGGACACTGCAATAACCTCCCTAGCTTTCAAACTTTAGGCCGCGTGCGTTGGAGATCTATGAAGAGCGGCTTGTGTGGAGATAGCGCTGATCTTGTCTTTTGACAATGCTCCTCCGCATATTGCGAATGACACGCGTTCTTGTCCGTCGTCTCGAGATGTTTGACTACAACACATTCATGACAAAGCTCAGAGGCAAAGCCAAGACACGAGATGTCATGTGTTAGTGTTACCCAGCAGCGGCAGGCGGTAAAGAGGGGTTGATTGCGTAGGGTGATGAGGCTGTGCAACTGCAGCCATTTGAGGAATATTATATTACTTGATCTCAAGGCTTTAGCTTCAAGAATGAGTTGATGCAAAATTCTACAGATTTTCTCTTGCAGTTTCCCGAATATCGCACTCTTGGCTCTCTCAAACATCGACCTTGTAGGACCCTGCTAATCCTCAAGCTCCTAGTCCAGTGAGTGGGTGACGCACGGGGCGGTATTAGCGGGCGGCGCATCACGGACCCTTCTTCAACTCGAACCTCGAGTTAAGCATCAAAATCAACAAGATCGACAAGAAGGGGAAGAAGAGACAGGAACATACACGAGAGAAGTCCAAAGTAAACAAAAGCAATGATACCATCACCACTAGACTTGTCATAACCTCCTTCAATCTCTCTAACATCGCTTCTCTCTACCCTCAACCAAAAGGATCAAGACCCTGGCTACTCCCGGACAACGGCGCCAATCACTCGACGCTCGCTCCAACATCGTCAGCTCCGGGAGAACTACCAACCAACATCACCGTTCGTTTCTGAAACGGTGAAACCATTGGGACCCCCCGGCGCTTTCCTGTTTAAGCATTTAATCTCCCTCCGTCTTTTTCGCATCTTCATTTCGAGAAACTCGTTGTTGCTTTCTCACCACCGAAAAACCCGCTCTCTAGGCAACGCTCTCGCCGCCTCCTGTCTAAAACCCTCCTCGACTATTACATCCAGAAAGTCGCCCGCTGCGGCGCGAGGTTCCAACGAAGCCATGAAGTCCATGAAGGGTCTTGGTATGAGCAAGATGCTTGGTAGCATCAGAAAGAAAGCCAGCAATGTGTCGAACCGTACGTATTTTCTATGCGCGCAAGTCCTTACAGCCCCTAGTTGCGAGCAGCGCAAAACAAACAAGACGATCTGAGCTGACATGACATTCACAGGAGCATCTTCAGACGGACCCTCCGGCGCATCATCATCAGGCACGACACCCGCCGGAACACCCGAAGCTACAGCTCACAACAGCGTGGTATGTTCCAATATTATTGCGCAACCCTGCGAAACCGCCCGTATCGTCTGGCCATCGCTGACCAGAGCCTAGAAAGCATTCTGCGAGTCTGGAGGGAAATCCAAAGTAAGCTTCTAATCGCAACCTGAAATTGTATACTCCCACTAACCATTTTTGCTCTGCGAAATAGGAAGATGAGGTTCTCTTCCTACCTCCCATCGTTGACGCCGCCGAATCCTCCCCGGCCGCTGCCGCCGAATGCGCGCGTCTGATCCGCAAATACCTGTCCAAAGAATACTTCTCAAGACCATCGTGGCAATACAACGCTATCATGCTCCTGCGTATCTTGACCGATAATCCCGGCTCGACTTTTACACGAAACTTAGACCAAAAGTTCGTCGATACTGTCCGCGGGCTCCTCAAGGCCCTACGAGACCCCAACGTGCGACAGATCCTTATGGAAACCCTCGATGATTTCCAACATACAAAGGCGTACGATGAGAACTTAACACTACTCATTACGATGTGGCAGGGAGAGAAGGAAGAAGCTCTCAGCAAGTCTGGCGTATGCTTATTATATTCAGATTTGAAGATGAGGCAGACTAACGCGAGTTGTTATAGGGACCACAGCAGCAGATGCCACCACGCGGTTACAATACCCCTCCCGCAAACCAGCATTCGCAAAACTACTTTGCGAGACATCACACGAACAAAAGATTGCCCGACCCTATTGAGCTGGCCAGTCGACTCGAAGAAGCCCGTACGTCGGCCAAGCTCCTGGAGCAGGTTGTTATGAACACGCCACCAGGCGATATCCTCAATAATGAGCTTATCAAGGAGTTTGCGGACCGATGCTCAAGCGCCTCCCGCAGCATCCAGGGCTACATGACGTCTGAAAATCCCACTCCTGATAACGACACCATGGAAAACCTCATCGACACTAACGAGCAGCTGCAAACCGCCCTCAACCAACACAAACGTGCTGTCCTCAGCGCCCGGAAACAGTTGGGGCTTTATGAACGCACTGATTCACAGTCGCCTAGTGTGACCCCTCAGCTCCAGCCTCAGCAGCCAGAGTCTCAGTCTCAGCCCAATGGTATCAACCATTACTTTAATAATGCATCCTCGTCAGGTTCCGCCTACAACGAGGGTAAGGGTAAAGAGATAAGTGCTTACCCACCACCTCCTGGCCCTCCACCCGGAGCCGGCGAAGGAAGCTCGAGCCGGCCCTTCGACGAACCGACAGAAAACCCCTTCGCAGATCCCCAAACAGGCGGCTCCTCATCCCAGCACCCCACAAACACGGCAAACCAATACTCCGAGCACGAACGCCTCGGCGTAGAGCCTTTCAACCCCGGATTCAGACCGACCGAAAGCTACCTGGGCCGTCAAGACAGTGCCATTGGAAAAGTCCACATGCACGGCGCTGGAGCCTCGACTCCATCGGGCCAACCGCCCGCACACCAAAGGCTGGACGAAGTCTCAGACGACGATGATATCTACGATGCACCCATCGGCCCGCCACCGCCCAAGAGCAAGGAGCCAATATACCGGTACTAGGGGCGACACCGAGGGGTAAAGAGCTCAGCATGACGAGTCCGGGCTCGAAAAGGCCAGACGACCCAGTTCATTGCATTTGATAGGCTGTCTTGTGCTGCGTTGCTTTTGATTTGAGATATCAACGGTCTGGGACGAATAACCCAGGCCACTTGGGGGACGGAGGGCTTTGTTGGAAAGTTGAAACAGTTATTCTTTTTTGATCGGCATTATTGCTTTCTTGTACATGCATGAAATGGGCCGGCGCGGCGAAAGGGCAGATTCCCAAAGCGTTTTCTTCAGTTGTGCTGTGTTATATTGTACCTACCGTGCCAACAATTGCGTCGAGGCAAGGCGTTAATACCCATTTTCGGCCTGTATGTGACTTTGTTCCTGATGAGGTCTTCCTAACTGTTCGAAGTTGAGGCAATGTTGCTTATGCTACCATACTGTTTCTGTAAATGGTCGATAACAATAGACTTGTGACCTGTCGCAGTCAACGGGACAAAGAGAACAAACGTTTCACCTCAATGTTGTTGGCGTTGAAAAGAATGCATCCCTCAAAGACAATGGTACCGTTCACGTACACGTTATCCAATCGTGCCACGTTCCTCTCGGCCGGTTCGGAGTTGGTTCGTGGTAAATAAAGTGTGGTTACTTTCACGATTGATACATGTGCTGTGATCCGTCAGGTTGGGGCCTTGAGATCTGCTAACGACGAAGGTTAATGTCGGACGGACAGGGATAGAGCCATGAATGCACGCCCGTTTGGGGTTCACTGCAGATGCAGGTCTCAGGACTCGAGTCTCGGACTCGACAGCGTGGTCAAAGTCTCATGATCACTGGCGAATGGTACTGTAGCACAAACTGAACCGAGACAAAGGCTAAAAGACATTAATTCAGTGAAAGACTGCAGTGGTTTCGGACGAAAACACATTGAAACGGCGTGATGCAATGTAAAGTGATTCATACGATCGTGGGCGCTCATCCTGAAGTATTGACCTCTTGGCATCCGTCAAGTCGTCAGAGTAGCTACAGTACCTAGGTACCAAGTCACATGGGGTTAAAGATCCAAAATCCTAGGCTATTAGACTAAGGATGTTGCGATTGCCGTTCCGGGTACGGCGATTATTATTCGATGTAACCA
The DNA here is from genome assembly GCA_900312805.1 of Fusarium torulosum. Lineage (NCBI taxonomy): Eukaryota > Fungi > Ascomycota > Sordariomycetes > Hypocreales > Nectriaceae > Fusarium > Fusarium torulosum. The sequence continues at coordinate 106,130 of ONZP01000287.1, forward strand.
TGGGCAGCGTCTACCGAACCAGTCGCATCAAACGGCGACCAACCCACAATCCACCTCCAACTTCCCTTGCCTTACATGCCTGCAACATGCGGCATGTAATATGCAGTTCGCACTTTGCGACACAACAATGAGACAATACGCGTTGTTCGTCACCAAGTTAATTTCTGAATAAGTGAGCGTGGAGAGTCATGACTGGTTTATCGTCGAACCTTTTTGAAAATGTTCGAGATGGGCGCAAAGGTGATGAGGGAGGTATCGTGGGTCTGCTTGCAAGCTGTACTGCATCTCGACGGACGTAGGTGATGCTGTCGATGCATATTCGAAGTATCGTGGTTGGGCTAGATGTGAGCATGTATCTATGGTATCGATGTAGGAACCATGGGACAGGAGCTGCTGGCCGGCCCCCCCTGACGGCAGAGGTGCAAGGGATAGGGTTTGTTGAAGCCGAATTGTGGAAGCGCGGAAATTCGAGATTCTGAACTACGTATTCAAGCATACCTAAAAGCGATCGTGTAGCGGATGGTAGGAGAACTCGTCTATACCCTTCAATTAAAACACGGGCAATGCGAAAGGTGATTGTTTGCGAGAATGTGAAATGAAAGTTATCTGGGAAAGTATTAAGAAACCGGGGTTCGCCATAAGAAGACGGGAATGCACACCCAAATGAGGAAATAACTTCCATACTAGAGCCCATGCTCAGTTTCCTTCTAGAACAGCACCAACTTTAGTCCAAGTTGCAGCGGAAAATAAGGGAGGTAGACACACTCGGCACCGTGCCCTTGCTCCTGCCCCTGTGAACCTTGATCAGTAGCCTAAACATGGAAAAGAAGGACGGAGTATCAGCGAAAAACATGGTCTCACATGACAGCTGCCAGTTTATGAACTACCTAGGTAGGTAGGTAGGTAGGTAGGTAGGTACCAAATGCATAGCAACTCCCCCAACCTCAAATCGTCAACATGCATTGCATGTCCAAAATTCTCAGCACAAGCATCAGCCTCAGCGCCAACATCAACATCAACATAAACGTCAAGTATCAGCGTCCCACCAACAACTCATAGCATGATATACACTTTTATTGCCAAGAACGGAAATGCTTGCTTGCTTGCTATTGAGGTCGAATCTATGGATACTACACATACAATAGCTGCAGAAGAGCCGATACAGAGTCTGGAATCTGCAGCCACGGTCACTAGAGCGATATATCAGCCTCAAACACAACGCTTTACACGCCTCCCATTCTTTAGCGCCTCGCTTCCAGATATCGATCGCCAAAAGAAGTGTTCTTTCATGCCTAATGCTATCCGTAGACTATTGGCCAATATCCCTGTCGCGACATGATGCGCGTATACGACAGACTTGCGGGATATATCCGTACAGCAAGATTAAATAGGTAATTCAGAAATCGGCTTCGGCCTCAACTTCAACGAGGTTTCGGAAGAATGCGATTGACTGCTCAAGTTCCTTAGGCTCCCTGGCTCCCTGGCTCCCTGGCTTTCTAGCTCCCTAGCTCCCCACTGCGTGCCGCACCGTGGTCTGGGGCAATTCCACGCCCGCGATTGGCTCCTCAACAAGACACCATGAGGGGCCGCCATTCCCTTCAGTTGGATCCATTTATACCGATTCGGGACAATCTTGCGAAGACATATCAAATCTTGACTTTCATTCTATGTACGTACGACAATAGGATCGGGAGCTGCCCGCACACGACATGGATGTCACAAGCCATCTCGATCCGTGATGGTTGGAGGTGACCTATGGCATATCTCATCACTCAGGTCAAGCTTGATCTCGTCCATGATTGAACTGCATTGGATTGCTTGCGTATGCAGCATCACGGTTCGCCGTTTGTTTCCCTCGCCTCGGCTTGACCCAACTCGCGATACAGCATCACACTCGACTTACTTCTTAGCCTCGCTCCCCACTCGATGGCCAAGGCCCTTATTTCGTGCTTGTCCCGGCCCATTCAAGACGCTTGAGGGCGTAGGGATGATTCTCCTCACTTGTTTGCGTCCTGATTGACAGGCCAACAGAGGCCTGTTGTTTCTCGTTCTTCTCATTCGCAAAATGACGACTCATGCTATGCATACTATCACAAGAACTTCCGCCGCGTCTGTTCTGTACCTGATGTCGTTTTACACACCATGTCTCTGCCCTTTATCCTCTATTCGTCCGATCTTACTAGCTTCCTCCTTTCAAAGTCAGAACAACAGATGGGCCTCGACCCGAGGTCTGGTCTGTCACCTCCCCGACTCGGACTAGAGTTCTTGTTTCCTCTTCGTCCACACTTTAACTTGTCTTGTGTCTTTCTCTCTTTTAGCCTCTCCACAAACAACTCACCCTAGCTTGCCCGATCTTGAATCGCTTTGGCGGCTCAACCAGCTCCACACCATCCACGGTCCACCTATTCTTAGTTTGACTCTTTGGTCACTTCACTCAACTGTCTCGAGATAGGCTGAGCTTCACTAATTTTCCCCGGTTGTTTTTCTTCTTATTTCTTTTCTTTGCCTGTAATGGTAATCTCTCGTTCAATTTCTCGCTTTTCTTCCTTCTTACTGCGCGCTTCTTAGATCCACTTCCATCCGGCATACTTGGTGCATTCCGTACATTATTACCATGACTCTCTTCCTCCTGAGTAAAGGACATGTACATAAATGACTCCGGTGGAGCTTATTCCACCCCTCCGGCCTTGTTTCCATATCCCGGCAGCTGAACCCTGTTACGGTTCCGTCTTGTTGGAACTGCTTTCATAGTTCATCCCTCCATGTCGAGCGAGGATCCCCTTGATTCCCTACCCGCATGAGGCTTGACCATTTCCCCATTGCCCATCCTTCGTTACTTTCGCCTCAACCAGTCTAGTGTGATCAGGCAAAGAAGCAGAGTTTATGCCCTGTGCTCATTCCCGGAGCGCCATATTAGGTGGTCGGCTTATACATAGACAAAGCAACGTCCCGTCAATCGCTACTTATCATTCGCATTTCCAAACGGGGTTTTCCCTCTTACCAGACATATTCTTTGGCACATTTACTCACAGTCGGGCCAGCTGACCATGCTTTCAATAACCGAATTGCTGGTTCCCTCGCCATCCATTACTCTATCGTACTCTGTACCACCCACTCGGTCCTCCTTGTCATCCAAATCATCGATTGCCTCTTATTGTATGGACACTTCGCTCAGGGCATCGCCTTCGCCAAGCCTGTCATTAGACTGCCTGAGTTCAGAACTTCTTGCTCTTGTGTTCGAACAGGTATATCACAACACTTGCAACAAGAAAATTCCCTTTTAAAGGCACAGAATACTAAGTCATGATTTAGCTTCGGGACTTAGACTCTCCTACCCTCACGTCTGTGCGTCTAGTCTCAAAGAGGTTCGACGCCATAGCTAAGCCGATCGCATACCGATTCCTGACCTTGAACGAGTCGCTTGTGGCACCTGAAGCTCAACGACAATATCCTAACCTCTTTCGAAACATCTCCTATCTTACGAAGCATGTTATCATACCAAGCAACTTGGACCCTACAGGAATTAACAACCTATTGTCTTGCATCAAGAGGCTGAAGTCTGTTCGGTACTGGCACCCACCCTTAATCTCGCGATTCTCTTGCTGATCGGTTCGGACAACAGCTGGCAATATGTAGATGGTGATATACCTACAGCGGGTCTGTGGATGCCTTCAGATCTCCGCCGTTTATCAAACGGTAACTCAAATAGTACTCGACTACACATCGAAGACCTTCCCTTACGACGAGACTACGAAGGCAATCCGCTGGAAACATTTATAAGTTCCATCCCGGCTGAGCTGTTGGTGTCCCTAAAACTTGCCAGCCCGATTCCGGTTCTATCAACGCGATTACACGCACTGAAGCAACTGCTGGTTCGAGCCGCACACCTCAACACATTATGTTACGAAGACCGTGGTCAAGGCACATGCTTCAATTTTTCTCCCGAGGAGCAAATGCCGCCTGTTTCGAGCTTGTTGCTGCGATCATATGACTGGCACCATACGACCGAAGATGTTCAAAAACACTGGGATTTCTCCGAGATCCAATCGCTCGAATTGATCTCCGTCCCTGTCTTCAACTTCCTTAGCTCAGTATCTTTCCAGGACTTTACCGAACTACGTACCCTCCACGTGGAAGACTACAGTGCCCATCTATCGGACAAGCGAGAAGATGCTACCATTGGTCTCAACATACTGATTAAGGACCATATCAAGGCGCTCGAGGTTTTGCACATCACTTGTCACACCCGCCTCTTTGAGTTAGAGGCCATCGCAGCACATCGGAACTCTTTGCGAGAGCTACGGTTAAGGGATCACGTTGGATTTTCCGAAGACGACCAAAAATGCCCGACGCTGGCACCTGTTGATCTGGCTGAACTCTCCCGACAGCTGAGATTCGTTCACACCCTCGAGCTTGACCTAGATACTAGATTATGTGACCCGGTAACCTTCCTCCGAGCGATATGTGCGTTTCCAGCAGTGCACACCCTTACTCTACACGTCCAAACAATTCTCCACCCATTGGAGGAGGTGTCGCCAGGAGTAGATCGCGACTACGAAGCCGCAATGAGGACCTTCCAGTTGCTCGTGCAGGAAAAGGACCGAATTGGGGCTCGCATACCTTGGAAGCATATCTCACTCAACGTTGGAGGGTGGAAACGAGTCATGGTACGGAGGCTAGGTGGCATATGGCGACGGAGAAACGAACTGGGTATATATGCCGAAAGGTGTTTTGTCCTCGAGCGTGATGCTCAGAACGGCAAGATTGCAGTTCGTGAGGAGAGATCCGTCGAGAACACAAGTCGTGGAGGGAGCCCCAGCCCTGGCCCTTGAGGTATCTGCTAGACCTGTCTTAGGAATTATTTGCCTGATACCACTGCCAGTAAGGGCTTGATTGTTACCACATCCCCCGGGAGCAATTTGACCACAATGGCAAGAAACACGACATGCATTTAGAGGCGTCTACTTAACAAGGCGCACGGATCAAACAACGAGACAAACGATTTGATGAATACATTTATATATAAATACATAATATAATAGACTATGCATATCGCATTCCATTCAATGCACTTCTTCCCACACATCTCTCAGGCCTGGGCCATAGTGCTTTAATTGTGTCATACTAGTCATGCCATCTATACAAAGCAAACGTCGCCGGGTCATTTACAATACCCGAATCTCCATAATGTATCACATCATCCTGACTACTTCCGGTGGCTAATATATCGTAGAAACGCATCCCGTCCATATAGAACGAACCACATGACGTTCGGTCTGTTTGTGCTTTCGGTGTCGCAATTGTCATCAAGTAAGCCGGTGGGTGGCAGATCACTCATCACAAGTAATTGCCTAGTGACGCCTTGAGACTCATGGTCTGAGCTATACTTGACTACAAACCCTGACCGTAATGCACTGTCAATCACGTGTATCCATCTTTGGGGCAGCATGCAGGTAGGTAATCAGGCAAACATTAAGGTCTGGATAGTTCCCATTACATCAACTCAAACGCTGTGACCGACTCAACCACCCACCCTAGTCACTGCAAGGAACTTACGTTCTTTTTGTTGCATATTCGGCAGACACGAGGCTGATTTCGGGTTTCTACAATATCTAGCATGGTGTTAGATATGTTATTCGGTCTTCTAATCACCAGTGTTTAGACCGAGTGTTACCAATACGTTTTCTGTGCACGTTTTATGAAGCTCGGGAACACCACAGCGAATAAGCCCTGACTAGGGTTTGATCAAATACATCTTCACCTATAATGATAACGTACTACATTGCCTTTTCTAACTCCGATCCGATAGAGTGGTTGCCGAACAACATGCCGATATGCCTTCGCAATATAGGCCAGCTGTAACTAAATCCAAGAACTCAACTGTTTAACATGTCGTCTCTTTGAGGACTGCTTAAAGAGATGGTAACAGTACATGTGTTTCCCTCACGCTCGACGGCGCGGGAACAGCATCCCCTACGGCAGCTACATAACTACGAAGTAATGCTCAGAAGCGTCTTTGAGTCTCTTATGAGTACCAGTGGTCTCTATAGTAACAGATCTGCGCCCGCCGAATATTTTATATTTATAACGAGGCCAGGTTTGTACTGCTTTCCCAAGTGTTGGCTGTATAAACTATTTTACACAACACAAATTCAAGGTTGTTCCTCAAGTCTGGAAAACTCATTGCCCATACCAATGCGAGGCTACTGACAAGTCTCAATTGATTGAGGCACCTCTGACGCAGCTATTGATCCTGTACGTAGTAACAGGGAGCTCTTCCACCCCTATAAATATACGGTAGAAAATAGGTATAAAGACTTACATAACACGACAAAAGTGAACTGTCATACGATGATTCAGCTCAAATCACTGGTCTGTAACAGGCCCCGCCTCTTGACACGATTGGAGACTCATGTCGCGCCCATGGTATCTTCCGCATCCAGTCGAACCCCGAGGGGAAACTAGATGGACAAATCAAGAAATAGGTGAGAAATCGATAGCTTGCGAAGAAACAAGCCACTTCAACCGCATAGCCTGACGTCCTAAACACCCCAGTCTTGCTCTCAGTGATGATCGAGTAGACCCAAACTTAGTGCCGCACCCTTGCTCCAGAGATCTCACAGTTGGCTAGTAAGCACAACCCCTGTTATGTGTTGGTCTATAACTTCCTACCCGTGCGGCCCTTCCCGTCCCATCTCTTCGATCAACACTCAACCATCATGAAACGTCATGATACCTCATGGCTCCACATACCATCTTCACCCAACTTTGCGTCGACGGCTACTCCCAGTGAACAGAATGGAATTTGCCCGATCCCATGTCATAGAGAAGAGCAGCACAACGTCTTCCTCGCTAGCACAGTGTGGAGCGTTCTGTTGTGTCTCCGGGTCCTCCGGCCCGGTCGCATTAGTCCCCTTAAGGTGACAAGCAGTCCTCAAGCGAGATGTACGAAAGTGGGAACCTGAATGGGATTAAACGAGGGTGTCAAGTCAAGAGTATGGCCAACTCTAAGGCCTTGGATCAACCATCGAGGTGTTGAGTTGGTCGATGCAGGCTGTAGGGCATCAGAAGGTAGGCGTGAGGGGTTGCTGCGAGTTTGACCGGCGAGCAGGGGCCAAATAATGAGCCAAAAGAATCAAACAAAAACATAGACGCATTCAATCGATTGCAGGCTTCTGTCAACGGTCGATAAGGCAGTGACCAGTAGAAGAGGTTGCTGCCAGTCAGCCTTGCTGTTAGTATTTGAAGATCACTGCTGTTAGTCAGGATCTGCAGATGGATAAACCCCGTATTCGACAGTGAGCGCGTTGAAGGTATGTGAAGCTGATGGCTGCCCTCTCTTGGTAGCGGATATAACAGACGACAAACAACAGCTGAGATGTATTTTGTGTGTATGAAGTACCATGGCACTGAAATCGGCGGCGATATCAAGGCTTCTTCTCCTCCTTTAACAGCTTCAACTATGAAGCAGCGTTTCAGTCAACATCGGCTGCCGTTGCGGGGCATGGATATAGCATGTTGCAATGGCAGTATGTAATTGGGACTTTATTCCCGGCCATGTTTTGAATTAATTTACATCAGCAGTGTAACAACCAAGTCCAAGTCCAACACTTGTTGAATGATCTTGGAATTTAGGTACAACCGAACATCCAACGCACCGTTCAGCAAGGCGCACTCATAAGCCATCTAACTGTAATACTTATTACAAAAAGCCTCCTGGCCAAAGGCGGACCAGTATGGGCTCTGGCTCGAGTATGTCCGAACCAAAGCCCAGATGTAAAGCAGTATTGAATCTTGTCTAGCAACCAAACCCAGACACCCTTCGTGCTCTGACTGATAATTTTCAGCAAGCTCTTTGCTCTTTGTCTCCTTGTAAAGTTATAAGTTCGTTCGCTGCGAGGTGGACGTCCTGGATCGAATCGATATTTGCTTTATCAAACACTCCAGGGCCCAGACTGCTGAATACAACGATATTTGGACTCTTTGACAGATCGAGACGGCTAGACTGACTTTACGGCCACCGCCTTGGTTGGGTGTTTCTCGCTCGACTAGAGCCCCTGGGCTCACAGTCTACGGTTGTTCCTGCGCAACGACAGTCCTTGTTAGCACATGTTTCGGTAGAAAATAGGAAAGAAAACCTAAATTGTTCTTGTCCCAAAGTCGACTAGAAATTGGAAGTGCTCGGAGTGTTGAAAATGGTCTGATCCACAACACTACGTTGTTCCCCTCCAGATTCATTGCCAAGTTTGAAGAAACACGCAACCAGGGCCCAGCTGTTGTTTGGTGCTTAGGGACAGAAGGAACTCTCGGCTGGAGATGTAAGGCACAAGCTCTCGTATCAAAGATCCCTCAACACAGGAGAACCAACCCCTCAGGTATTCAACCAAGAGTCCACACTCTCCCATAGAAACCTTTCCGCTCCCGGTCCAGACCAAGTCTCGGAAGCCAAACCAGCTCGCCATCCGTCAACGGCAAGGAAAAGCCCGTGGCGTCTGAGCCGATCAAGGCAAGGCAGAATCTCACAACAGTTCTCGAACGGATCGATCCTGTTACCGCCTCTTCATCTCCACCAAATGCTCTCGGGGCTTTCAGAGGTCAGCATGATGCTCGTCGTCCGGATGTAGAAAGAAGAGGGGAAAGCTTCCCACGTCTTGTGATGAAGACGGCAAGTCCGTGGTTCTAAACGAGGGGCGAGGTTTGGTTGCAGGGTTGGAGATGGAAAACAAGGACCGGGAACGGATGAAGCCGTCAAGTTCTCAGCTTGACAGGCAGGTGCACTCAGCTACACTTGTGCTGTTGCAGTTGCAGGCAGTTGCTTTTGGAAGGTGATTTAGGTTCTTTCCTTCCTACGATATCCAATGGAAACCGTCCGTCATCCCGTGACGTCCCGTTGATTGCCCGTCCGCAAACGGGAAGCGAGAAGCGAGAAGAGAGAAGTCACTCTTGGTGTCCTTCTCCTTCCCCTTCTTCTTTCTTCGCCATCGTCCCACAAGAAGCAGCAAAAACCATAAACTTCAGCTCGCAACTTCCCGCCTGTTTTTGCTTTTTCAATTCCGATCCCGCTCTCGGCTGCGGAGCCTCCGAAGCCATTCCCGCGCATCCGGACCCTTCGTACAGATCAAGCCTCCGGTTCCCTTCGCTCCGACGTCATCCGCATTCCAGAGCCTCGAGACCGCTCTTTCTGCATCGTTTTCGGCGAAAGAATCACACGAAGACGGAGAACGTTCCTGCCACACGCCCCTTCCCCTCCGTGCTGCTTTGAATGCGGTTCCGGTGGGATGGCTACAGCGAAAGTTTCTTTGGTTTCCAGGTTCGTGGGAGGTCGAAGTTGAGGCGAAGAGTTTTCTAACTCTGCATTTGGAAGAAGCTTAAAGCGTGTTTAGGTCTTATTCCCAGAGTGTCGGGTATGGGCGTGTGCGAAGTGCTGAATTGTGGTAAGCTGGCGGTGAGGGAGGGAAAACAAAAACACCAAGGAGAAGCTATCACAAAGTGTAGAGCCGCAACTGGTAGGTTTCCCGAAGGCGCAGCACCCCTAGCGATACGAATATTGATTCCATGCTTACACAGGTAAAAGCGATGTCTGGTAGGCTCGTAGGTGATATTTCCGGGTCTCTGTGTATCCGTTTCTTCTTGTGTTGTAGCTTGGTGACGTTTGCGTCACGCTTTGATCTCGAGTGTCGCAGGGTGATATCCAAGACAACAACCATGTACTACAACCAAATGCATTTTCTTCCTCTCCCTTTTTTCGACAATGTCTTAGAAAATCATCCCTTTCCGTCGGGACGGTCCATACCTAGTGCTCAACGCATGTTAATCTCGTGGTTTGGTATGTGTAACGTCGTCTTCTGGAACCCCTTTTCGGCATAGAATGATTGTTATTCTGCATTAACCCCTTCCTCCGCTTGCAAGTGTCCTAAAAATAAATATCTACGCTCATGTAGATGTTCTCCCAATGAGCACCTATGATTCTTCAACTCTGAGTCGTCCATTCTCTCGCAGTTCTCGCTGTTGGTCCTCACATATAGTTCCTCAAATGCTACACAACTGGGTTCTTGCGATTGTCGACATCGTAAATCCTTCCCCGTGAATAAAATTGACTTTTGAACTGTGACGATTTTAGAAACAGAGAAACCTAATCATTATCAATTCAACGAATAATCTTTCTAAACGTCCTTCCCCAGCTCGCGGCAAAGCTTTTAGCGTTCCATAGAACCTTTCGTCGCAAACTCTACAGTAAATGGCCTCATCACACCTCGTTTTTGACAGCGGGAAGCTACTCTGCCGCCGCATCTTGTCCACATTGCAGTACTTACATTATTTTCCCTAGTGGGATGAGGAGCGAGCCTGAGATTACAATGTCTTGTTATGTGAATACCAATACTGATTGCCCCTTAAGTCAAGTTCAAGTCGGAGCTGCAAAGATACCTCCGTCCCACACCCATCTTTACCTTGTAGGCTCTAGAACCTCCCATCGTATGACGTTCAAGAAAGTCCACAACGGAAAGCTTCCCTCCTCGACTCCCGCTTCTACCAGTCACAATCACTATCTCATCACAAACAAACCTCTGCCTTTATTGTGATATCACATTAGAGATCCACATTGACTGGCTGGACTTGATTTGACTTGACTTAGACTCACGCCCCCCCTTGCACCAGTGGCTACGGCTATTCCCTTTCTTCCTTTCTCCCTTTCTCCCTTCCTCCTCGCTTGACTCATTTCCACTCCCTTCACAAGCCCCGAAAGAGCACAGTCCAGGCAAAACTTTACCGCCTCATCAGTTCACCACCATCTGCACTGTAAACCTGTCATACACACGCCCCCTTTGACTCCTACTCTGTCACCAGCCCCCCTGTATGCCGGATTGCATGCTTCCTTCGATAAGCCGAACCCTGCCCTGGCCCTAACCTTCTATTGCTGCTCAGCCTGAGCCAGAAGTGAAGGGAGGACAGAGGTATCCATACAGTAGGTGCCGTGCTGTGTTGGAAACCGGGTTCCTGGAATTGCAATGCACCGCAAACAACGCAAGGGATGACAGCCTCTACCTTAGCTCTCTATCCACCGTACTAACAAGATTACACAGATGGAGAGAGCATGTGTTCGCAATCAAGTACTGACTACCTAGGCTGTGTTTATGTTTGTTTTTGTTCTTCTTTTTTGATTGTTTGAATCATTTTGAGTAAACCATCTTTTAATATCATCTCGTCTAGCTTCGCCTTGTCGTAGCCGTCATTCTTCGACAAGGCCCATGTTTTGTTTCGTTTTATTATTAGACATGTTTGAGCTTAGACCTTTGAAGTGGCGACGGCTCGTACCTGAAGCGACGGGAGAGTCTCGATTCTTTTTTCTTTTTTCTTTAGTAAGGGTTCCGTTAGCATTGGATCCAAGACAAGGACAAGGCCGAAAAAAACAAACAAAAGTTATTCAGAGCTCAGGCCAGCAACTAACGTAAATGCCAAAGTCATCTCATCAAGTCAAGCCGAGGCCCAAAGCAAAGACCCAGAATGTCTTGCTTCAGCGTCGCTGACCACATCAGTCCACGGTCATGTGCCTCTCCCGTCCTGCGCTCCCTTCCCGCTGTAGGCTGTTTAGGCTTTTGACTGGTTGAATACGAACATGTTTGGATGATCTATCACTAAGATAGCAATCCATTATGATGAACAATAGAGAGGCAAACGCTACAATAACACAATCTAGTGACAGCTCCCTAACTCTTCGTAACCACATAACGTTACACGTTAATTCACCGCTCAGGCTAGTCTCACTGCATTCTCCAGTTTCCAGCCAGCCAGTCATTAATCAATATCAATATCAACATCATCCACTCACTACTGCATTCTTCCCACAAGTCTTCGTAGTTTATGTAGTTTGAAGTGACATCCAATAAACCTCCCCTAGCTTCCTCTTGTTTACTGACCAATATCAATCATTGGACCATGTAGATATTACTCTATCACGCCCCTCTTTCTCTTCTCCTCTCAACTCATCTTCTCAATCTCCAACGTTGGTCGTCTTCCATCAGCAGCTACAGCCCAGCCCACCGTTTTCTCAATAACCTACGCCCTCACTCAGGCTAAGCCTAGGCCTAAAGCAAAGGCGGGTGAGAGCTAAGGTGCAGTAACCAACGTTAGAGGTTCCATACCATCAACAGTAGTATAAGTTAGTATTAACAAACAAAGAGCCGCTGGTTTGACCCCGCCCTTCTCTTCCCTCTGCTCAATAGAGCGGTGATCATGTTCTGCTGTAACTGTACCCAGTCCTGACTCACAAAGTCTGTGGTGTCTTAGTACCTATTGCCTGCCGCAATGCGCTGCCCTAGGGTGTGTCGGGTGCTGTATCATCAATGCCGTACTATACTGTGCTGCCCCTATTGTAGGCGCCTTTCCCGCTTCTTCCGTGCCCTAACTCACCAGCATTGTTTGTCCGTCGATTGTCATCCTCTCACATATCGATTATCACAATCAAAATCAAAAACTCTCATACTGTATGTATTCCGTATTCCCCGCTCTTTGTTGTCTACTTCTACCCCTGCGAATCTCTCTGCGGTAACTATCTGCCGCGCATCCGCCAGGAGTCCTCGGGCGACACATGATGGATGTCCTTTAGCTTGCTTGTTTGGTTGTTTAGGCTTGGGATTGTACTTGGACTTGGACTTGAACTTGCAATTAGGTCCTCACACCTCCCTCCTCTTTACCCTCTCTCCAAGCACCCTGTTCCTTGGCCTCACTCACTGCCTTAGTGGATGTACCCTTCTAACTCCCAATGGTAACCCCTTGTCTCTCACTCTCACTCTCAGTCCCTATTTACTGTCCTCTACATTTTGCCCTCTGTTTCTCGCCCATCCTGTCCCCTTCTCATGCCCCCAAACAATTGCGTCTTCACTTCTTACCTTTGTAAACGACCTTGCACATCCATCTTTGACATGTACAGTACGCTCCAGCGTTAGGCTTAACCTAGCTTGATTTTAGTGCGTCCCGTCTTTTTCAGCACTGTCGCTACTCGCTTCAAGGGTTGAAACCACATATTACGCCTCTTAACATCAAGCCGCCCATTGGACACTTCACCCATCTTCCCCTCTGTGGCTGCATCTTTTTCCGTGGGTATTAACGTTAGAAGCCAGATGGCAGCTACCTTAGTACCCTGTGCTGGGCGGGAGTGACTGATAAATCATCCGAGGCCAGACTCGACAAATAAGGTAGGCAAGGCAGAGCAAATCTCTTATCGTACCGTACATCACAAATCATATCAAACATAACACCAAAACTATTGCAGCAATAGTAGCCCTGACTGTATTGGGATTTGGTTGTTGCAACACTCATAGCTACATGGGCAAAAGAAACGACAATGTCAACAGTCACCCCGCATCTTTTGCCGTCCTCCCTCCATCTGCAGCCCTGAGCTCTGCTGTGTTTTGTCTGCTCTCGTATCGTCGCGCACGCTCTGGTCCACCATTCCCATCGTTCCAATATCATCCGGCTTTTCTTCTTCACCCAAAGTGCTTCTCGTAGCCCACCTTCTAGACCAATGCGAGTCCATACCACTACAGCTGTCACTGGCTCTGCCAGCCAACAATAACAACAACAACATTGAAAAACATGATACACCCTCCCGGGTCAGCCCAATCCCAATGTAATAACGTAACAAAGCATCAGCATGACTCAAAATAAAACCGTATGGTGCCGTGAGGCTATCCTTCTTTCCTGGAAACACAACGTGACCGACCGATTAAAAAGAATACAATGACTTCGCACAGGTTGCTTTTCGGACAAAATAATCCCTGCCCCGAAAGCAAACATGATGTTAATGACAACCGCATGTAAATCAAGTTCCAAACAATAGTAGTCCCGCAAAACATCAAGATCGAACGGAGGGGTCGTTTGTTGCCAAACTCGCGTCTTTTTCTAGATTCAGTAATTTTGTCCTGTGTGGTTATCGCGTCCTCCCCTCCGCTTTTGGTGGAGTTTTTTTAGTTTTTTTGGTTGATTTCTCCTTTTTTTTTGTTCCTTCCAGCCTCGCTCCTGTCGCTTCCCGGTCAACGAAAATGTAGGCGTGAAATAGAATCGGAAAGGGTATGAATAGCAGAACGATCGTCGTTAGATTGTCGGCAGCCTTCCTGCGGAAACCGACAGACTCGTCGGCAAGTGTGTCGTGTGTAGTATCGACCCTCCCCGTTGACCTGTCCGGCAGCGTCAACTCGTGCATCGTCATCTCATTAACGACTAACATCACGGCGTCCGCCTGGTTGACCAGGTGCAGGTCGGTTAAGCCTGTCAATCATGGTCTTATCGATGTCGCTCTTGTCTACCAAGTTGCTCAGACTCATGATCGACGAATTCCCTCCCTGAGACTGCTGTCCCTGTCTGGCGGGGGTTGACGCACCACTTGACCCATTTTGGCCAGTCGGAGATCGGCCGCCGGGTGCAGAAGTTGCATAGCTACCGCTCGCCGCAGCCTGAGGTAGGGTCCCGCTCGTCGGATTGCGTGGACTCTGTCTTGCACCCTGATACTGCGGGTATCCAACACCACCTGGGCTGCTGTGGTTCGAAAACTCGGCGGGAGACCTTCTTCGTGGGTCTTCGTCTACTGCGCTTCGCGGAGGTGGCAGTCTGTAGGCGTCATCTTGTTCTTCTGAAGTCCTGCGGCGACGCCTGCCCGCAAGCTGGCTGCCATCGTCGGTTCTCGCATCTCCATAAGACGAGAAGGATTCAGCCGGTGACTGTACAGGAGCGTAATAAGCACCTGGAGGTGGAGGGGCATTAGGATGAGGGTAACCAGCGTGAGGGGGCGGAGGCGGTACAGTGCCTGGTGCCAACGGTTGTCCATAAGCACCGAACAGTTGTGTGCCTGGGGGAACACCTCCTGGGACTGCCGATACGGGGATAAAAGCTGTGGAGCTCGACGAAGAGACCGGCTGAAAGATGCATTCTTGATTCATACGAGCACAATTCTGGCACTTGCCGCCAGGAGCACTTTGGTAACCACTGCATCGTATCTGGAGATAATTAGCTTTTTTTTTCTCGAGCACCACGTACGTCACAAACCTTTCTCTTCCGACAATACCGACAAGCAATTGATGTCCGTTGTCGAGGAGCTGCCTGAGTCAAAGGAGGCGCGCCGCCAGGTCCAACTGGTGGGTACTCATATACACCATTAGGATGGCGGTAGCCATTTGGCGGAGGCCCTGGAGGGGGAGGTTGCCCGCGATAGTACGCATAGTAGGGGTCTTGACCATACGGTTCTTGGCCGTACGGAGGGCGGCGATCGTCATAGTAACCACGCTGATCTGGTGGAGGAGGATAGGCTGATCTGGGGTCCGACTGCGGCTGCAGAGGCGGAAGATACTGTTGCGGTTGTCCAGGTGGAGGCTGCTGGCCGGGGGGCGGGTAACCGTTGACAGCATTGGGAGATGCATATCGCGGGTCGGTAGGGTAGCCCCGTCCCGGAGCAGCTGGAGGCGGGCCGTAACCGCGGGAATCATGAATGGAGGGCAAAGTGACAGACGTAGCCATACTGACTGGAGGAACGTCGGAGGACCGCTGGGCGGTATCCGGTGGTGGAGGATAATGGGACTGGGGTCGAGAGTGACTGTCGTCTGGACGGCTCTGCTGGGGATACTCTTTTCGGTAGCTGTCGTCGGCCATGCTATGTTGATGCGCAAAGGGCCGCAAACGGGCAGATGCGGTCAACGGCAATGATACCAAATGCGTGCAGTTGAGTGAGCTCGTTGATGTTTCTGCAAATAAGCATTTGGCGAAGGGAATGACCCAAGACCAAAACTGAGCGGAGCGGATGGGGTCAAGTAGTTAATCCGAGTCGTCGAGGTCCTGTCCGGTCCTTTTCTTGTGCTGTCGCTTCTGCTGTTGCTGTCGCGCGTGTCGTAATCCTGGTTCCTACTTCTGCCCCGAATGCAAGTCGTCGGAATGATCGATTGCTGCGAGTCAAGAATGAGCGAGTAAGTGAATGTCTCGGCGGGAGATGAGAGCAGATTCCACGAGGTCTTGGAACCACAATCCAAAGCCTGACCTGACAGACGTTCTGGTTCCCGAGAGGCGGAGGAGGGTAAAAATGGTCTCTGACGTGGGCGGGAAGAGTGCGGCGGGACAGGCCGACAATTATAGCGAGGGGAGGGAGGAACGTCCGATCCAATCTGATCCACGGCGTGGGAGAAACCAGGAACCACCCAACCGTAAATGGAGCCTGGGGATTTTGGGGATTGTGGATTTGCTTGGGAGACTTGGGACTTGGGACTTGGGAC
>ONZP01000288.1:0-74962 GCA_900312805.1 Fusarium torulosum
GACTCAACACATGCTATTCATACACATACCAACATCAACCAACATCTTGACAACACCAAAAACAACACACCACGACATGATATGAGACGAAGCAAAAAACATACAACAGCGGGGATTCGCTGGTCGTCACCGACCCAACTACTAATCCGCCGGTTAGTGGCTTGACTATGGGAGAGCGGACGGGATCCCGTATTTTCCACTACCTTTGGTCGTATGTGTTTATTAAGTCTTTTCCGTGGTCTATATATTGCTGTAGCTTGATGAAGGAAGGATTAGAGAGAAGCGGAAAAGATTGACTCTGACTCGGTCGTGACACTATTGTGTCGCATCTAAGTCGCCATGCATCGCCCGATGGAATGCAGGCCGCGTTTGTTGCTTGACGGGTGCTATACGCAGCGCATTACCAAATGCCAGCGTAGGCTCATGGCACAGATGACTATTGTGTTGCCGCGTGCCGCTTTGCTTTGAATCCCATGGATACTTCTGGCGATTCGGCAAGTGCCCCAATAGGTCACACCGTCAGTATCAAAATCTATCCCACTGTTATGCAGTCATATGTCTTGCACGTGCTCAGATGTACCTCATAGCCTCATCTCCTATTCCCTCGACAGTGGCTCAATGCTACCAAGCATCGATTTAACAGCAGACCAAGGTCGTTAATGCAGGTAATATCACATCAATCCAGAAAAAGTCCCTCCGTCCATTCTACAATCACGCTGGAGATATCTTGCACGTACTCCTTCCGCTCCCAAGGACTGGCAGTGGCAGCTAGCCGGATCTTGCCCCATGAGTTGTTGGGGCCTTGTACCAGGAACAGACTCAGTCCTTACACCACTGCACGCCAGCCTCTCTGCTCATTCGACCGATGAAAACTTCCGCCGATGATTTACTCAATCCTCATGACCGCTTCTACTGCTCGTCACGTCTCTTTTCCAGTCTATCATGATGCTGCCCCCGACGCCATCGATGTTTCCCACGCTGCAGGAAGTATCGTCTCGACCCCGCATCTTCGCAATGTGATAGCACGTTGTAGCTTGACGAGAATGCACCCGATTCCAGCAAGGAAGGTTACGAGTTAGACATTCACGTTGATCGTCTTGCTTGGCTGACATTCCCTTAGTGCAACGATCAGCTTCTCTATACTTGACAGCATTCTTAAGGCCTTACTACGCGCTCTGAAAGCAATTCTGCGACACTCATTGAATCGGCTTTGTCCTCTCTATATGGCCCTGGAGCCAAAACCGCCCAACAACAAAATTTACCAAGTCAGTGACAATGATGATCAGTCCCCCCAAGGTTCTCTTGCCGAGGTTCTCAAAAGTCGCTCCAAGCACTGTCCCCTGATACAGATAATTCATCCGAGGCGGTCCAGCCTCGGAAAAGGGAGCTTGATACTTCTCAAGCACTCAAATAACCATTTCCGCTACCGCCCAATCCACTGACAATAACATCTACCACCTTTCCATGAACCCTACAGTTGTCCTTCTCGCGAGCGACAACTCTATCGAGCGGAAGAAAGAGGGTTAGACCCGCATTGCAACAGAGGTAAAGATTAACCACGAGACACATACTCTCGTGGAAGGCAAAGAAAAGAGGCCCGGAAAACACTCCAACACTATCTGGACGAGGACAATGTGCTGGAGCAGTCGTTTCTTGATGTATGGTAAGACTATGAGGCTCAGTTAAATTTCTATGATGTAGTTACAAAGTCGATGGTTTTGAGTCGCGAGGTCGTACCATTTCTTCCCTCCGAACTTTCATGTGAGGGCTACCTTCACCAAATGATGATGCAAGATGCCAAGGAGGAAGCAGGTATAGGTGTTCTCAAAACATTCCTGTAAGTACCAACCACTCAACATCGAAATTTATGTAGCGGCTAAGGTCAAGACGTATAGGGTCGTGGCGGCAATTGTATTGTAGTCAAAGGTATATCGATACGCTGCGGACCCCCACTGAGCGTTCCCTCCTCCCAGCTTCTACCAGCATGAATCTTCAAGGGAGCATTGACAAGAAGAACACTGTCTCTTACCAAGTTTCTACAAAGCTTGAATGCTCCCGAGAGACCGAGTGGTAACATGATTCGATGAAAGATCCTACAATCTCTGTTGATCTGTGGCTTAAGTCATGTGGTAATCTTACCGCATCCTCAGGGTCAAGCCAGCCCATATTGCCTCGTTTTATAATGCTTGTCTCGGAGAGGATCGATGCATCGACCATCTATTGTTGCCGTTCCGTCACCAAGCCGAATTACCAATCACTCCGGATTGTCAAAAGCGAAGGATCACAAATATCAAGATTTTCTCAAGTTCAAGCAAGATCGCAATGACCCAGTCTCACAGTATTCTAAGATCTGCTTTCATTACTGATCCAGGCAGCGGTTCTTGGGCAGTATATATCCCGGTTCGTCGAACTGGAAGTTCATCCTAGCTACCACAAGATGCTAATGAGTATTACCTTTGCGGCAGTTCTGAAGACGTCAAATAAACTTTCCCCAAATGCGGTTTCATCCTCGCCAGCTGCTGCACCTTCAACGCCAGCTTCCCCAGCCACCAGCTATGCCCGCATGACGGTCGTAGCATCTCAGCAAACGGTTCTCATAATGAATCGGCCTATGCTTAATGTCAAGGTGCGGAGCAAACTGGTGACCTCATGGGCGTGACCACCTATCCCCAAAGCTTATGGTACGAGAAGGAATGACCTCATTACAACGTTGGCTGTCCTTATGACGAAGCCTCTAGCTACTGAGGTCCACGCAAAGATGACGATGGCACCGACTGACCGGTACCACGAAATCGTCCCATAAGTGACACTCTCATATCGGAAGACTCGTTCAAGCCACACGATGACAGGCTTCTAGAACCAGGTGAACATGGATAATTGTTGCTTCGTTATCATGGATATTGAAAACCCGACAGGCGCAATACCAATTGCAACACGCTGGACGATCGCTTTTCAAGTAACTACTGGAATCGAATGCCCACCAAGGTCAGATCAGTCAATTTCTCCACTCACACACTGCGAGACGTAGATGCAGAGGTTTTGATTGCAAAGCGTTAAGGGCCTTTGATCGTCGCTACGGCGGAAAGGAAAGAAAAGATGAAGCTCCTCTGTCTTCCTTCAATCCAACAACACGACAACCCCACCGACCTCGCAGGTTCAGTAAGTCCTGTCTTTGTTGATCGCTCCACCTGTAAATGCCAGTACACAGCACCCTGCGTCTACCATTATCCCCAACACTCCTCAGGCCGAGGATATCTAGATATCGTCCACAGCCTGCCCTATCACCACCTGCTGAGGACACCCCCAACAATGTTGGGGTCTGGGGGTCAATGGACGGCGATACATGCCTACCGAGGGGGGCGGTTGTACTAGTGACTTACAAAGTTCTACGATAACTTGCCTTCGGAGAGCGTTAGGGTCGAAACATCTCTAATCGTCCTGGGATAAATATCTTCTAATCCAATTCAAGTTGCCAAGCTTCACACAGCCATGCTCTCAAGGTATGTGTTATCAGTGCTGGCCTGGCCATCTTGAGACATCTCGTCTCAGTGTCACGCACAATTGAGCAATTGGCAGCCTCGACTTTTAGACGCCGGAGGTCGTTTTGAGGCGTACCAAGGCTTACAGATCGAGAAGACAGATCGCTCCTTACTCCACCAGAGCCATTTCCCTTGATAAGAATTGGTTGCAGCTACTGCGACTTCGCAGAGCAGTTCTTTAAGCAGGGTGCCTTACGCTATGGGTAGACAAACATCAATCTGTACAAGACGAAATTGGACCTCGTCTATAAGCCTGTTCTAGCGACAAGGTTTGTCTTTGGCTCGTGCGCTATGCTAGCCACTTTCGCCAAGACACCGCTGATGTAGGGTAAATTGTAGCTGTAAGAAGTGTGGTGACGATGGCAACTGAGAATTTTATTGCAAGTGAAATTTTCGTGAGCTTAACATTAGAGAATTGCATGCTGCATTTATTCAGATATGTCAGAAGTTAGTCAGACTTTTTCTCTGCGCTGAACCTTTGGGCAGCTGATAAGGTCTCGAGTCACCACCATTTTTAAACACCACAGCTTGTTTTGGCCATCATGAGGCGAACCATACTCAAATCCATAGAAAAGGAGGTTTGAACAGTATAATCACTTATAATTTCACTGTAGCCTCCTCGGGTTTTCAATTAGATTTGATGGACCCCTTGGTTTATTCGCTGCTGCGCCCAAGTCCCGCCATCGTACTGTACCCTTGTGCTGAGAGTGTAGCTTAAACAATGATTAGCTACCGTTTAAGATGCAAGTATGAGAGCGATAGCCTATGGAAATCACCATCCATCTTTCAAGGCAGACCCAGGATACGCAGCCAACTTCGAACTGTAATAACAGAACGTTACCTCTCCAAATATCAAGAGCCCTTTAGATACCAAAATTATACCTAATTAAACACAAGCAAAGTAAGCCAAGATGGCCGAGTGGTTAAGGCGCTGCATTCAAGACCCTGTCTTATCCATTTACATGGAAATTCGCAGTAACGGAAGTTGCTTGGGTTCGAATCCCAATCCTGGCATGCAATATCTTTTTTTGTTGATATTTTTGGGTATTGTGAAGAAAGTGGACATGTTAATTATGGTTCTTGGTTCACTTGTACTGGTTGAAACCGTGGATTTGTGGTTGAAGAGGGTCTTCATGAGCGAGCAAGCACAGCACACCCTGTACGTGCCCCTTGGCCAAAGCGCCATGGCCCGATTATCAATCTTAACGGAAGAAAACAAAGGGCTAGGGCTGTCATGGTCCCATGGCATGCGCAGCTTGACTATGCGCTTTACAATAAACTTCCTCTACTAGAGGTGTCTGGCGAGCAATACGCGCACAGCCGGCTGTGCAAATAAGATTTGATTATATAAGCCGCGAGTAGTTATAGGGCTCTAATAGTGCTTGAGCGCTAGAAGACTGCTGGAGAAATAGAGACCAAGCCCGCTATAAAGGTAATAAAACTGCTGAAATGGCGCTGAAGCTACTTGAATTGATTGAATTGTCTTCCAATGTTGAAGCCAAGTTTCTACCCGCACTGTTTTAACGAAGAACTTAAAATTCCAGACAGAGTCTGCAAAAACACACTCTAAGACGGGAGTGCGTCGATTCACATGCTGACCGAATTCTATGATTCCGCATACCTTGGCGCTCATTATCCGATGCGTCAAGTTCGTGCTCTACAGACTTAGGTACACTTGAGAGGAGGTACTGTTCAAGAGACCTTGGGGAAATTGACAGACGATAGGATTGCCACACTAGTAATGCTTTGGGAGTCGTGGCAGTCGTTGGATGGAAAATGGGGTAACGCTGTGCTTGCGGAAGGGATTGGAATAGCGGCTGAAGTAATTTGAGGCCAGCAGCTCACCGCACTGCGAAAGGAACTAAGGAGCAAAGCCTCCGCGGCGAACATATATAACATTAACTGCCCGCGTGGGGGGATAAATATGCGGTAGATAAAGAAGGAGTTGACAAGTAATGTTAATCAATTCAAGGGCACTAATGAGCTGGCTACTTACCTTATTCCCGGAGAGGACTGGCTGCCAGAGAAATTGAGGAGGATATAGCGGCAGCATGGCAAGAGGAAGATACACAGTCGTCGCGCTATAACGTCAGAAGCTTCTGCAAAGGGATGGGTTTCGCAGCTGGGATAGCAATCGATGCCATCTGCCACCCCAGATATTTCTGTATCCTGTCTCTTAGTTGATTGATGGGGTGCGGGGGGTTATCATAAAGAGATATCTATAGCAGTCCATAATATTTCTTGAGGGACTGAACCTTAGCGTTATCAACGGATTTGGTTTTGGACCCAAGTGAAAAGTCCAACTGGTACCTATATAAAGGAATGGCCATAAGGGGTTAGCCTTGACATTTTTGTTATATTCTTGTGATGAGTAGCTATGTTGAACCGAATCGAGCATCTAAAATCCGTTCTTTTAAATTCGGTGGCGGTGAGTTATTTAAATACAACACAGCTCTCCACAATGCATAGCGAGCTCGGCCAATCAGGGCGATGCAGTTACAAACAATTATAAACGCTTATAAAAACTCCTACCTAGAAGTATAAATCGATTTAGGTATAATAATATATAAGTAAATAAAAGGATACCTTGCTTTAACTAACTGCCTAAATTAGACTGCCACTTATGTTTGTCCTTCCCTCTATTAACAGCAAGTGCTTTGCCAGTATGTACCCTGGTAATAAACCCTGCACGAACTGACACATCATCACCTTGTTAATCAAGATATCATAGCCAATCAGGTAAATCTCTTCTGATTATCACCCAGAATCGAAACCTTACCGAGCGCCTAAATCAAGAGTACGCCCCAATTTATTTCTTGGTTTAGCTTTTCCCTCTTTTCTACGTAAACTATCCGTAACACTTCGAGCTCCCGACACTCTAAAGGACCCAACCAAGCTAAGGATATTGCTTCCTGTTTCAATCATAATGTCGACACCACCTGCAGCTGCGACGAGCCCAAAGAGCGAAAAAAGTCCCGCTAAAAATACGGCCAAAAGTCCCGCAAGGAGCCCCCCACAGCAGGCACTGGCGAATGTGGAAAATACCGGCGTTTTCGAACCCGAGCATTGGCAACAACTTGCTGAGGTGAGATTACACAAACCTACAAAACAGTATATGGATATGTATGGTGATGCTAAAGACAATCAAGGAAGAAACTGACGATCCTCATGATGATGCTGATTCATTAGACGACGAGAGCCTTACATCTTCTACAGAATCCGTCACCTCCAAGATCTTTGAGTATCGCAAGCTCCATGGTAGGACATACCATGGCGAAATCGGGAACGCACAGTATTGGTGAGATCTTATCTTAGTCACACATGGTAGACATAGACTTACCTCACCGAACTAGGGCTGCCAATGATGAGCGACAAAGTGAATTGCTTGACATCAAGTGAGTTGCACCAAATTCGTATATAGAGGACACGATTAACATACCTCTGTAAGCCATCATTGCCTCACTCTTGGTATTGGTGGAAAGCTTCACCTCGCGCCAATTGATACAAGCAAAATCACAGTAAGTCTTCAACGACATATGGTTGTAGTCTAATCTGGAGGCTAACATACCGTGTGAAGAAAGCGCTCGACATCGGAACAGGCACCGGTATGTAAGCCTTGGGCTATCTAGCTACTATAAGTCTGACTGATTGGGTTCAATCAATAGGTATTTGGGCTTTGTATGTATTAAACACGCCTTTTGAGCCCTGTATACTGATTCTAGACAGAGATTTCGCCGATGAACATCCCAACATTGAAGTGATCGGCACCGATGTCTCTCCAATTCAACCCTCCTGGGTTCCACCAAATCTGCAATTGTTGGTCATCCAAAGCAAGTCCCTATTGCCTTTCTTATAAAACTAACAGGCTTTCATAGCGAGATTGAAGACTGCACTCAAGAGTGGACTTTTACCCCTAATTCAGCCGACTATATTCATATCCGCTGGCTCATTGGCGCTATCCCAGATTGGTATGGATTCTTTAGCGAAGCTTATAAGACTTGTAAGCCAGGTGGTTGGGTCGAGAGTTTTGAACCGTCGGGTATTATTACTAGCGACGACGATACTGTCAAGGTGAACTCAGCATTAGATCAGTGGGGAAAGATATTCATCGAGGGTGCCAAGAAGCTAGGTACAAGTTTCACCATCTACGAAGAAGAGCTACAGCGGAAAGCGATGGAAGCTGCTGGCTTCGTTGACATCCAACAATTCGAATACAAGGTACGTGATGTGGCGTTTTTGAGAACCTCACCAAGAGCTAATCTAATATGGCTATTATAGACCCCAATCGGTGGCTGGCCAAAAGACCCAAAACTGAAAGAATTAGGCGAATTCGGCAAGCTTGCGTTCCTTGCTGATCCTGAAGGATTTGTCCTATTCGTTGCTAACACAATTGGCTGGACTGAGTCGGAAATTCATGTTTACCTTGCGCATGCTCGGAAAGAGATTCATTCGGGCAAGCATCATCCTTACTATAAGCAACGGGTTGTGTGGGGTCGCAAACCCGAACAGTAATGCGACATGGGATCTACTCGAATTTATCATATGTGTATCTTCCGCATTGACAGTGGGTCTGGAGTCTATGAACTTTTTGTATGATGAATATTACTGAACTTGGTGCTCCGGATTCGAATGTTATATTGTTTTTTTTAACGCAGTGAACTCCAATTCCATGTATGGTGAGACTTTAAGTCTACTTACATATTCTCTGGCGGGCATCGGTTGATGAACGCCGAGAACAATGTTCCTGGCCTCGAGAACGTCTGTAAGATCAGATGAGCGCCTCTTAATCCAGGGTTTCCTGAGTTGACGTACGCCGAGCGAGGTAATGGAAGTAAAGCTTGCCAACAATCTCCGCCATCCTGAATGCGGACTGTCTCAGCTGGTATCGCTCGGTGCTTGGGTTTCGGCTGGTATCATATTTGCTCTTGGCAGGTGTCACGCTGTGATCTGCACTAGCAGTCTTTAGCTTGGGGAGAGATGATGAATTACTTGTCAATGTGTATGACCTCTTCCATCGAGAGTAAGAGCCTTCACTGCGGATGGCAAAGACACCACAGGTATCGTCTCAAAAGCTTTGGATCGGTGCGGTGATTGATGCGGAAAGGCTAGATAATGCTAATACTAGACGTTAGTTCCATATTCGAGGAAAGCAGTGACTGTGGTGTATACTTGGTGTTCTCTCGTTGTGGCATGGGAGAATACAGGTCAATCCGACCATGGTGAACCTTTCTGTCTTTACTAAGCTGTTAGTAAGACAATCGAGCTAAGTGTCCGACTTCTGCTATACGGGGACGTACGGGTAAGCATAGCTCGTCATTTTCGCGATGTGATTTTATTGTAAGTGCCTTTGCGCTTGGTCTTTTTAGCTTGCTTGGTATATGAAGTAGTTGTGAACTCCCTGAAAGTTTCTTATGAATTCCAAATCTACTCGGCCTCCAAAGTTCGCCAATGGGCAAGTCTCTCGCATATTTCCAGCGCTTTGCCTGTGTAGGCATGCCGGGCTCATAGGGTCGAAAGATATTCCCCATTTTAGAACGGTCTTGTCAAGACAGCATGTCTTTAAACCCATGGGAAACCCTTGAGTTGCGGCCAGATCCCCTACTTCTTTTGAGCCTGTAAGTCGTGGCATCTGCTTCTTTAAGCCATTGCCAATGCAGATGGCGTCGGTGCAGAAAGACATCGAGTCACCTTGACTCCTTCTCAATTCCTGGAGTACCTGTTGTTATTGATTTGAATGTGGCTGGATTTGTCGACCCTTCCGTCTCCTTGTCAGACTCCTCTGCGTCTTGGCCTGGCCTACTGGGGTCCTTCGAAGCAGCTGGTCTCGCCTATATAACCGTGATTTTCACTTTGTTGCAGGACTAGGCAGTGAGTCGCTTGGGGTTGCTTCTCAGATTTTGAGAACGGGATGATCATCATTGCCTAATAACACTCGTAGATCCCAGGGTGGTATTGGTGATGTCTCTGGAAGTTGCCTTGCCTTAGTAATCTCGAGAATTGGAAAGCTAAAGGGAAAGACGAGAGTTGAGCCCGAGTGAAGAGAGACATCAGGCAAATTCCAAGCTGAGAAACTATCTTGAGCTTGTGAGGGAGTGAGGTCTAGGCAGTCGATAAGTGTGAGCGTGAGATGTGCAATGGGCTGTTTGCCCGCTTCGGGAGAAGTATCCGAGTGTCAAGCGAGATGGCCTTGACACAGACGTGTCCTTGTCAAACAACCACACGGTTCAAAGGCATACTCTCTAAGAAGCAGCGGCGTGGACAGTTGCCAATGCCAGTTCCACAATTTTACATTTTGGTGAACGACGATTTATCAACACCATCAAGATACTTGTAAAGGAGTGGTAATCAAGCGTGGCGTTAGAGACCCGGAAGATCCGTCCTCCATCGTGGGGTGTGGTCACAAAACATCTTGAGTCTCCTCACGGCCACCTCATCACCGCTCTCTTCTTTCTTTTCTTCCCCCCTCTGTTAAGCGACAAAGCCAGGTGCCCACACAGCACGGCTGAACCTTCCTCTCCGAATCCATCCACGAAGCTGGTACTGCAATATTCTCTTTTCATCGCTTGGTCCATTACACAACAACCAGGGTCGATCTCCAGCCTCTGCATTTTCGCAATTCTCCATCGGTAATATGGGCCGCAATGCGTACCCCAGCTTGGAATTGATCATGCTTCTCGACATGTTTTGATAAAAGAGCTCTAGTTGGTTTTCTTATTTGTTTCTCTGACTTCTGTGTCCTTGACTTGGGCAATTTCGGAACAAGTCTCCGATGATAACGGATGGGTATGAATGGATCCTTGGCATCCTTTGCACATATAGCAGCCATGGTCTTGGAATACTCCTGCAGCCCAGCCAGATTCCTCCCACCGACGTGTCCTTCAGTCTCGTCTACATCCGTGCGTCCGTCGCGTTTACAGTGCAGTACGCGGTTAATCTACAGATGCGTTATAAATTGTTGTCCCAGGTGACTTGTACAACGCAAATCTGGGTGGCAATTTCCTACCTTTCTGAGTATTGACGGGGTGGTAAGTGGACCTTGATTTGTAAATAACATCGGCAACAAGCGGAAAGGACAAGAAGCCACCGCTTAGAAAGTCCCTCCGTGCGCAAAGGCAGTTCGCAAGGATCGCCCCATATCACAATGAGGAGATGGAAGACGCCAAGCCTCTTGAAACGACATCTGGCGATCGCCGTGCCAGCCTGCGAAGTAACCGGAATGAAAACAGCGTCCATCTTCATCCTACTAATATTGTGAGTGAATCAGAGGATCAGACTCCGGCTCGCAATGATACCGTCGTCGTCCAACGAGTAACTCAAATCGAAGCGCACGAAACCTCTTTCAACTCTACCGACGGCCATGCTCAAGATACTACAAATGCGCCTTGTCCTCAAATAGAACAGCCACATGATATAGAACGCCTGAAAGAAGCTGGCCATGCGCCTTCAAACTCAGCCACGCTCCAGCCCAGGCCAACCATCACCAAACAAATAGCCACTGCACAGCGATCTTTAGTAAACCTCCTTAAAGTGTAGCCTCCCAATGAAAACCCCAGATAAGGTAGGCTTTGGTGTTGTGAATGGCATGTTGATCTGTTTGTATGCTCAAGCTGGACTTGTTTCTGTACCTGTTGTTGATGCGAGATCTGAACTACGGCGAAACCGGTGGCACCAATTGACTACGGTAATCATCTGGCAATTGTGCAGGATGTGGGTGGAACAAGAGACCTTCAGCTTCAGAACCTGCCCCCACAAGCCCATGTGAGCTTATGAGAACAGATATTGGACAATCTCGGCAAAGGGACAGAGACACCAAGAGAGGTGGTGCACGGGGGTTTCGGTAGGATAAATGACAGTTGCCAAACAGAAGGTTAATTGATAACTAGGGAGCAATCCAAAGAAATGGGAGGACGAGGAGGAAAGGGTTTCCTACAGTTCTCCTGGGATTGGAAACCCGGACAATACATCCGTCAACCTGCCAGAGGACACGGCACAACGGTTTCGACTCTCAACTTGAGCTTTTCATGGTCTTGGGTCTTTCCAGCCAGAGCGCTTTGCCTGTTCAGTAACTCAATACAGCTGAAAAATCCGAGAACAAACTTGTGGCCCCAACTAATGATACTATGATGATCCAGTCTTTATCCTCTAGAGTCCGAAGTTTGATACACTCCTTTTTATTTGCTGAAGGGCCTCTGCAGTACTGACCGCTGCGTTTCTCTTTTTATTTTCAGCGGCACTGTCAAACAGCTGCAGCCCGTGATTTCATTTCGGCCTGTGATTCACCAACCTGCCAACGCGCAAACACGCAAACGCTGCCGTGATTATTGTTGCACAAACGCGCTTGCGTGACTTCTTCTGCTTTCCTTCTTCTTCTCTCTGTGCAATGCGATTTTCCCCTCTGTTTGTATCGCGCAGAATCTCTTCGCCTGCATCCTCAAAGCCTCACTTCCTTTCTCCTCGCGCAACAACACCACAACCCTCACTCACACAACATCGTTCTACGCACGCGTTTCGCGCAACGTATCACAAAATCGAGGTTTCACAAAGTCACTCATTGCCCTCCTTCAACATGACAAAGCTCTCCACCTGTGCCGTGGCCAACAACTCTGGTAAGCTGCCCTTCCCTCCTTCGCTCTCCTTGGTTTTGCGCGCTTCTGACATCGTGATCTTTTCGTGCAGGCAATCCTTCCAACGCTGGGAGCGCAGCTGGAGCTGGTGCGACCACTCGATCTCAGGTGAAGGCTTCTGGTAAGAATTCCTTGGCTTTGTCGCTGTTGTTTGTTGTTGTTTTGCTGACCTCTATCAAGCTTCCGCTTCTTCTTCCCAGCCCGGGCCCTCCTCCAAACTCGACGCCTCCTCTGGAGCTGTGCCTGCTGCTGGGCTTGTCGCTCCCTCTCCCGAAACAAACGCCGCCGCCGCCGAAATTGCAGCCCACCCGCACCGTCGCTACTCAGTCCAGTCAATCCGTTCTCACCAGTTGGACAATGAGACCTTCACTGTGGATCTCGAGATCCAGTGGACCAACGGAGACATCACCATTGAAGACGAGGCCTTCATGCAGCGCTGGATTCCGGACCTGCTCTTTAAGTATTGGGGTGATCTCGGTGGACGTGACCAGGCCACTGGATTTGACCAGTGGCATGTCTTTAAAATCCATGAGCATTGCTACGTGAATAAGGTCCGCGAGTATCTGGTCCAATGGGTTGGCTTCTGTGAGAATGACTGCACCTGGGAGCCCGAGGCAAAGCTGGCTGATATTGCGCCTTACGTGAAGGCCAAGTATGATCGGGCCAAAAAGCTGAAGAACTAAGCGGATTGTAATGGTGAACAGAAGAGACATTAGAATTTGAGATGAACGAAAAGCATAGCATGGGTTTTTTTGCACGTGTGGCAGCCTTTGGCTATGCAATAGAAGTTGTTTTCGACGGGTGTTTTCCCTGCTGTGTGACGTGATATGATGTGATGTGTGTAATCGATTATAAGAGATGAGGCAAACTCGTTATGTTCCCGAGTATGAAGGACACTGTAACCTTAAAGCCCTTGCTGTCATCAATCCTCATTGCCATACATCCCCCTGGGAAATTTGTCAGAACATGGCGTGCTGTCTTCCAAAGATTCTCAGCAGCCATCCCCAAACGATAGCAGTTCTTCAACGTGTCGTGTCATATGCATCACTCATCAACCTTCTCCAAAACCACCCAAGCATCCACCTCGGTGAAAATGTTCTTGTTCGCATTCTCTACGTAGTATTAGCAACTAGTCTCTTATTCACATATTCAAGACCTACTGAAGTGGGGGAACTTGGCCTCAAGTTCACTCTTGGTCATGCCCTTGATCTTTTCGGCAGAGGCTTTCCATGATTTTTAGAAGAGCTTGAAGGGCTCTGCAGATGGAGGCGCGTTTTTGGCACCGGTTTGAGTCAGGCTCTCAATTGTGGCCTAATACGTGACGGGGATTTCGAATGCAATGCTTGGTCGAAGCATCTTTGAGGAGAAGCTATTAGTAAAAGGCATTCAAGAAGATTTCGACGGCACTGAAGTTCGAAGTAGATGTTCCTGGCCATGATGGATCCATATTGTATTTCGTTGAATGTCGTAATCGTATCTCGCGGCTGGTCGTACTGGGGACTTCGAGTCATCTCAGGAGATCTGGCGGCTAAGCTGTCAAGAAACCTAATCAGCATGTCTGTACTCACAGTCAGCACCTACTTCCAAACTGTTGTCCAAGACTTGCAAGCTACGCGAACGATTTATTGTTGTAAACTGGTACTCATCTTTGCTTACACGCTCATATCCCTCCATGACAGGTTGTGGTCTTTCATGGTTGAGCTTGAATATCTAGGGTAATAGAGCAGATCATGTGTGTCGCATCTTTGTCACGTATGTGTACAGCTTGGGTTCACCCTCACTGTCAAGGCCCGCCCTCGCGCGTCAGACGAATACCTTGGCTTTGAGCAGAGACAAGTATAAAGAGTAATTTCGAAGGAAGTAGGTAGAGGAGGATTTGAGATAGACAGTTGGGGGCGTTAGGTAGCGAGGAAGAACGGGGCAGGTCGTAAGGGGCGCTATTAAGCTGTTGATGTCGCACTTTTGAAAATGTCGAGGTACTGTGAGATGGACCATGAATGTGTTAGATTACTCTTAGTTGTTCAAACTCGGAAATAAGTCTTACCAAATATTAATACCTTTCTTATCGCTGACTTGTCAGTATATGCAGTCGGCTGGACGAACGACAACGCCAATTCAGGTCGAATATCGCGAGTACTTCAATCATGAAAGAACCGCAGGACTGCATTATGTGTCGAGTATGAAGAACAAATAGCTTGCGCTACCGGCTATTACTTATTGATAGATAAGCAGAACCTCGCTTAGATGTTGTTTTCCATCACCTGTAAAAGTTGGTGGTAATACAGAATTGTGGAATCGGGAGCGCTCTGTCGCGCAGCGGTGCTCAGCCAGAGCTGAGATTGTAAACCCAGAGACAAAGAATGAGGCGTAGAGAATCTCAGCTGCAGGACCAGCTAGTTCAGTGTAAGCTATGATATACACGAGCAGTCCTTTGTTCCAAAGCGAACGTCGAAAACAGACCAGCCACCTTCCTTGAACGTGTGAACAACTCAGCCTTGCGAATGAGCATACCCTAACATACCAAGGGATCAAGTAGAACAGGAAGAAATACAGCAGAATGATACGAGGACTCAAGACAGAAAAGGCAAAGGTATAAATCAGAGTGCAGGCTTGGTATTCCGATCGTTGCTACGCCACCTGCAGGTGGAGCTCTGTTTATCCCCCCCCAAAAGCCTGAGTAAGCCCCTTCAACTTCTCTAGTTAAATTCCTACACGCGAGGTCCTCTCCTTTACAAATTTCTTTCTCGACACACCACCATCACCGTCTCAACACAAAATCATCAACACGAGCCGAGTTCTATCAAGAAGCCTTTTCTTGCTCGGGGCATTAGCTTCATAGACGTCAGGTAAGCTTATTCGAGGACTGTATCTCTTTTTTACTTGTCACACAACTCTTCCTCCTCCTCCTCCTCTTCCTCATCAGCATCATCAGCATCCGCCTTAGGTTCATCTCCCTCTACACCATTGTTGTCATCAAGAGTGCTTTTGTCGCCTGCAAAAGCTTCATCATTATCAAAGCCACCCTCTCACAAGCTATTGCCTTTTCACCACTACCCTCAACACTTCCCCTTTCCCTCTCAAGCATCAAGATTATCACGACCTGCAACACCATCGAGACCATCTGTAATTATTTGCACCCATTATCTCATCCGACGCCCTCGAGAGCCAGCTCAATCTACAAAAAAGCTTTAATCTCTGGTTAACCGGAATAACTAACGAGCCTCTCTGTCATAGCATACGAACACCAAACTTTCTTTTTCCTCAACACCAAACCAAGACACTCTACACTTCACAATGGCCGGTGAACCTTCCGAGGTCGCAGAGACGACCCAGCCTAAGACTCTTTCGAGAAAGGCTCGTCGTCGCGCCGAAAAAGAGCAGAAAAGGGAAGAGAAGATCATGGAGGCAGCCGCCCGGCACGGGGAGAGACAGGAGGCCTACTGGAACATGTCGGTTGAGGAGCGCAAGGCCGCCGACCCCTACTACAGTATGTGTAATGTCTTTCTTGAGCTTATTGGATTATATGCTGATGGTTTAAACAGTGGAGATTGAGCATGAGATTACCAACGACGAGATTATTGATCGGCTGATGAACTACTGGGAGGAATGAAGCCATCAACTCTAACTTCGGTATGTATGATATCTCCCTTGATGTGATTATGTGCTGATGGCTTGAGGTAGAGGAGATCACTCAAGGGATCGCCGACAGAGAGATTGTTGATTGACTGATGGATGACCGGATGGAGTCAGGAAGATATCATCATTTACACACTTGGAAGAATAAAACGAATTGCATCACGCCATTTCGGGAGAATTGCATGAGTGAAATGGGGTTGGGATCCAAAGAATCTCTGGGAGAAGATCAGACTGATAGGATGTCAGCTTGCTCATTCGGACTTGACCTAACTACGTGACAATGGAGGCAACTTGTAGTTATTGCATAACTGTGTACGATATGAGCGAGCCTTTTGCCAGCAAAGGCGGAGAGGAGCAGCACCCACCGTAGGAGCAGTCAGATCTCTTTTACGAATAAATATATCATTTCTGACTGGTACTAGATGCAGGCTTTACCTGTTCTCATATCCATGATTTCATAGAATTAATCACAGTGGGATATCTTGCATAACTGAATCACGTGTCTTGCATAGACGAGTGGTGAATCCTCTAGTCCCAAATGGGAATAGTAAAGCACTAACCCGATTGGTCTGATAGATGCCATCCCAGCGCCAGCGACACTCTCCAGCTGTTTTCCTCTCATTCTCACTCTCACTCTCACTCTACACGTCGCAATAAAATATGCGCACATCTTAACACAGCCATTTTTCGTATCGTCGCGTACAAGCGCATCATCTCCCTCTTGATCTTTCTTGCTTACTTTTTTGTTCTTGTTCTTTTGTATTTTGTTTAACAAATGGTTCCTTTGTGTACCCCTGGCACAGCAGTTGCAGCGAACACCCACCAGTGAACATGGGCATAGGTCACCTCGCGTCACATACAACAACAACAAACAATGACGAACCGCTCCAGAAAAGCGCGACATGCCCGCAAGCTTGTTAAAACCCCGACATTGCGCTCGCAGCCTGACGAGTCTCAGGAAACACTCCCTGCACCTGCACCTGCACAAGATGCACGCTCTCGTGCAACAGTCATTTATCATGCAACGCATGCCGCATCGCCATATACAACCGTCAGCATGATGGATTTCCTTATCATGAAGGCAGGCCTGACGTACTAGTCATACGTGCACTGCCCAAGGGCCACGATGAGATCACAAGATGCCCAGAAGTTACAAAGGTTTGTCGGGACACACTCCGGCGAGTTGACAACAACAGGGACATGTACCGCCCTTGCGATGAATGCCTCCCGCGAACTCATGGAAAAGTACCCGGGCGTCTATGACTTTTTGTTATATGATGTTGGCAATCACAAGCTTGCTCGGTGTATCAACACTGGCGTTGTGGTAGACAGCGCCAGCCGCCATGGTGCCTACCTGGTCTTGCCTGGTCAAGAGTGGACGCGTGGGAAAATGGTGTACAAATGGGATGTATACGGATCGGGCACAAAGACTAACACAGAGACTGGAGTGGTGAGTCTTGTAATGAGCGATCTTCAACGTCGCTAACAAGTGCAGGCAAGTGGATTCGGTCCCATGA
Source organism: Fusarium torulosum (assembly GCA_900312805.1). NCBI lineage: Eukaryota > Fungi > Ascomycota > Sordariomycetes > Hypocreales > Nectriaceae > Fusarium > Fusarium torulosum. The sequence goes on from ONZP01000288.1 coordinate 17,317, forward strand.
CTACTGTGGAAGCGCTCGCTTCTTCCCTTCTCACTGTCGCTAAAGAGGCCAAGCTCATGACATTCTTTAGGTGGGCATACTTGCACAGCATGAGCGATTCAACCTAACTGACCCCATTCTAGATACAATACGAAAGACAAGCCACGCTCATTCGGCGGCATTGCAAAATGGTATCTTGGCGAAGCAAACGGAGAAAATTACCTAGCTCTTATCCCTGATCTCTCGCAATCACACAAGGTCTTTCGCATCGTCTGGCGAGAGGGCCTTCCCGGAACAGCAAACGAGGCAGGAACTGAAGCGACCGAGAGAGAATGCATGAGCCGGCTGGACAACTTCCTGCAAGGTCAATTAGTACAGTGGAAACTCAACAACGGGGATAAAGTACATCGAAAGCTTTGGGCTGCGCTAACTGACCGGTACCAGCACCCCGTGTTGAAGAGTGGTTAGGCGCCCCAGATTAACCCGTGGTCCCAGAGGTCGTAGAGGTTGCTACGAGAGATGTAGCTTGTATTGGGTATTGAGTTTATGGTTGGATACGAATGGATGGGTGATGGTTTAGGGTACTAGAGCGTGTCTTGTGAATCTCGTGGTTGGAGTCTTGGCTGTAGATCTGTGTATCCACCTGATCAAGAGGGTCATGGAATTGTGCGTACATTTACCAGCTCTAGCAAACCCCGAGGAAAAGACACTGTACTAATCATAATACTGCGGCGTTTTCTAGAGCGGGACCAATTATCCGGCATGATTACATTTACCACATAAGGCAACAAGTCATCGAATCATTAGCGCCTACGGTAATAACACATAGATTCATTCCAACACTGTAGTCAATAACCCTGCCCTCGATTAAATGCATCAGCCTTCAGTGTTGACCTTCCCAACCACTGCCTTGCCACCACTCTCAGTACGCTTCGACATGTTCTTCTTGGCCATGCCCACAGCCTTGTATTTAACCATAACTTTGCCATCCTGGTGTTTCTTACAGAATTTCGGCCGCGACTTGGATGCGCAGCTTTGAGCAACACGTTTCTTGTGGCGAGCTGAAAGTTCAAACTACAACCTGTCAGTAAGAGTTTCGAAACAGAACAGGATGACTTACAGCGATAGAAGTGGAATCATCATCATCTAGCTTCGACGTGGTCAAATCCGGTAGAGTAGGTGCCCCATGTCGCTGATCGCCAATAGTAACTCGATGGTTAAAATACACTCCCGCCTCATGATTTCCCATTGAGAGCATCCGACTTAGATTGTGATGGTAATCTGAGCATCTATTCTTTGAAGCTTTGGCGGCGACGGCCGGTAGGTAGCTGCATATTTCTACACAATGCGTGGCTTTCTTGCTCTAAATGCTATAGCTTTCTTCTCTTTCTGACATTCAAGGTAACATCCAAACTCTCACGTATGAATAATATCGAGCCTTTGTCTCACGGCAGTGCCATAGTACCCTTTGTTCAAGAAACAAAGGATTTTGGTATGCTTTAATGTGGCCCACATCTCCCACAGCTCTCAACAAACACACTATTGTCTCCCTTTCTTCTACCTCAGTGCCTGTCGCGTAATTGAGTGTTGTGAGATTACCTACATCCCCTAATTTCTCTGAGCAAAGCTTCTCCTCTTCAGCCTCGAGTTGCCGCAGAGACATGACCTTCCCTCATTTGAGGCGATAGGCTTGATACTCAGATTTCTGAGTTCAGGACATGATCTCTGCAGGCTCTTGAACTACATCTGTCAGTATATCATGGCTCGTCATAACCATCCAATTTAAACTGCCAGTGCGTCTTTCCAATTTTGGATTTGGGCTCGTTTGAGCTACGAGCCAATTTGGTCCCTTAATTGATCCAAAGAAGGTGCCCAACCTCAAGGTCATTTAAGCGAGCATCGAAAGTAATACATAGACGCATGAGACTACCTCCGAGACCTGCGCGCCAGAAATGAACACATCTGTTTTTGTCAAAAAAAGACAGGAAAGAATTCTGGCCCTTGATACTTTTGATGCAGACTAAAAAAACGGATGTTTTGATGACTTAACAACTTTGGCCATGAAGACTGGGGAAAAAAAAGAATCACTGCACGACTTGGAATGTCACTTTGCCTCGACACGGGATCGAACCGTGGACCTTGTCATTACTAGTGACACGCTCTACCACTGAGCCATCGAGGCGAGTTTCTGATTGGATGACAAAATCATCTTACTCACACATCAAGTTCATAGAAATTAACTTTGAGCTTAGGTGCTTGCAAGACTAAAGCCACTTATGGGCGTGTTGCGAGAACCAACCATAGGTCAAGGTGCAGAGGTGGACGGTTCAAGGGAGTTCACTTCAGAGTGCACTCAGCCGTTCCCAACCCTGCAGTACTTCCCACAGGTACACTCAAAACGATACCTCCAAAAATGCCCGCACCAGAGCGTTGTGCACATCGACTGACTTCTCACACGGTGCCCAAGTGCCACAGTCAGCACAAGCTGAACTGATCATCGTCCTTCCCTTGTGTCCAAAGATTATCGGCCCCCTTTACCGGAGCTTCTTCTCCCTGTGCTGACAGAATTGCTTTTTCTTCGCGCCGCCTCACCAGCCACGATGTTTCAGACTACTGTGGGAGGATTTCAATCACATGCAGCGGTGAGCCTTAGACTTGGGAGGTACTTAACGGGCGGAGAAAGTATGCACTCATACGGAGGGTTTTACATATTTCTATGTTGGGACCATCAGTAGACTTTATGCTACGTGGAATGCCACACAGCATAATTTAAACATTAGTTAAAGCAGGTCTGATAGGTACTTCCACAACATTCTCATATTCCTTTAAAATACCAGATTGCCACATATTTGGGTTGAGAAGTATGCGTGATTAGCGTCTAGCTATCTTTGGTCAATGTCACCATTTTATGAAGCAAGCCCACATTCTGCTATAGTCGGAAGAGATAGACTTCCTCGCTTTTGTGTAGATCTTCGATTAATTCGCATTTCAAGTTTACAGGACTCGGAGAGGCTGTAGGGGCGCACGAAAGTGTTGATGAGAGGTACAGTATTGTTTCTCAGTCTGCCAGTGTAGTAGCACCTTAACCTGCAGTACGACGCTCTAGCTCCTGAATGCGAATCATTAACTGGCTAGAATACGAAGGGATCGACAACATATATATGACAGAAGGTAATATTCTTATTTTCTCTTAAATGCCTTTGGTAAACCCTAGATACTTGGAGTAGGATCTTTTGCTCATCCTCCCTCTTTCTCTTCAGTATCCCAGCTGGTGGTATTGCCTCAGGTCAAACCCAAGACAGTACACTTTTACACCGGAAAAGTGTTATACTCCAATGCCCTACACAAACCCAATCCCCCCCCTCCCCAAAGTATTAAGATATAGCCGTAATTCGCTCGATCGGTCCAGTGTTCAAGTGGTTTCTGGGTCGAAATATGCGTCGAGGTGCTCCGCTGTACGATAGAGTGGGGTTCGGAATGCCTTGTTCTTCCCAATCGCGTCATGGACCACCACTGCCCAAGAAACCCTCCAACGCGATCAAAGGGATTCAAACGGCCCACTAACTCACCTCAAGCCTGCCGCGAGAAGTAGATACAGATAGCGGGCGCAATTAAGTATTCTGACTGCGCAAACCCGAAGACGATGGCTTCTTGAGCGCATTGCGGAGGCAGAGTTGGCCTTTCCCCGAGCCCCAGGTGAGAGCCCTTTGGTGTAGAAGGCTGCAGCTGCTGTCAAGGCGTTCGTTTGTTCACTTTCAAGAATCACTTTGTCAAAGGAGCGAAAGCGGAAAGCATTGCTCTCTGAAGAACAGAAATTTAAATTGCTGGTGTGGGATCTCTCTTAAGTGAAGTTTAACGCTACTGCTCATATTGACGCAAGGGAGACTGTTGCTAGTTTCGAGCCACAGCAGCCCAGATATTGGTGACAATAAGCATGACTGAAATTAAGGGAAAGTCAAGTCTGCACCCCCAATGGTCTGATGGATTATAACAAACGCAGATGGACAGACAGGCTGTTGAGTTCTGCCAAACAGACGACTATGCTATAAATAGGGCGCGCTACTCTAGTGAGTGACATCTATGTAATTTTGCTGTATATCCCCGGTTCAACAAGTTCCACGACTCCGAAATGGTCTGGCCCGTAAAGAGGCAAGACCTCGAGATAAACAATTAAGCTCTACAAAGAAGAAGCGAGATATAAACAACAGCACAGAACACGACAACAATTTAACGGCAAGAGAAAAATCACCAGCGTCATGAAAGAAATGGAGCCTTCTCCTTATTCGCTGCCACTGATTGTTGTTAGACACGAAAGGCAGGCTGGTGTTTTCTGGAAGATGTTGTTCGACAAGTAACCAAACCTGATTCTCCAATGCTCTTACGCCTCGGATACCTACATAAAGGTACTATTGAAAATATCCACCAACGACGACAATTCAGCAGAACACACCAACGCCTTAATATAGCAAGCAGTGACAGAAACGCTGACGAGACTCTTGATCAAGACGCTTGAGATTGACGTATATGCTATCGACTGTGGCCCTATCCGCGGGACTTCTTTTTGGAGCTAGACCTTTTGAACGCTCGCGGAGCGGGTCCCTTTGTACGAAGTTCCTTTACATCAGGTTCCACGGTCGTTTATTTCCGACCTTTTATGCAAGTCATTGGTATCCACCCGACTTATTCTTTGGTTTGTAAATGATGTGCCGACAATCCAATTGCGTAATTCCACTAGATCTATTCAGGGCGATGCTCAAGTTGGTTGTGCTGCCGTGTGTTGTTTTCTGATGCTGATTGTCGCTGTAATAGACCGCCAGGTATTTCTGGTATGCGACCAGTCGCTAAGTATCGTCATTGTCACCCGGTCTTACCCAGAAGCCACGGCGCCAGCCCCGCGTCCAACACTTCCCTCCAAACCCGCCCGTCGTAGACAATGAGCCCATCCTTATACTCAATGACAAGCAACTCTCGACTGCCATACCAGCGTTCCTTCTTTGAATTTTCGTCGAGAATCGAAGCGTCAGCTTTATTGTTATTTTCCTTTCGGGCTCCCCCTTCGAGAGCATCTATAGGCAAAAGGCCCGTCTGCGCAGCATGAGTGCAGCAGAGGAGCCAGTGTCATGGTCCGTCATCCTTGGGCTGGACGCGGCAGCGTATCCGTTCAACAAACATCAAGCAGAAGTTCCTGGGACAACAGCGAATATTAATACAAGGCGAGACAGTTAATCTCATAACTGCGACGGGGAGGCTGTTGATGGATGACTAGAGATGAAGGGGTACTTACACATATTGCTCGAGCATAGCTTTAGTAAGTAATAATTCCTATCGTCCTGTAAAACGCTTCTGTATCAAGTATTTTCATTTAGTATAAGATGATTGGACGTTGGCCCAGAGTATGCTCCAGTATGTTCCAGGGGTTCCAGTGCCTAAATCAGCACAGTGAATGTACCAGTTCTCATAATGAACCAATAAAAGTGATGTTGGTCGAAGTGGGATTTCGACCAACCCTGTCGTGATTGGGTGTTCAAACTTGCATCCCTCGCACTTCAAAAACAACATCACGAGAATACCAGTCAACCATATGACAACAAACAATTGAACCACAACGTCTGCGCTCATCAAAACTCCCGATCTGTCCAAGATAGCGCGTTTAATCGCCATCAACTCCAGCAAATAACTAAACTGACCCGCGGGCTTGGCACCGTCACACTTGTTAACTCATCCCCATTCTCGAACTCATCCCAGCCAAGGTCCTTCACCATGTACATAGTCTCCCCCCAATCGTCACCCTCAACCATTTCCATCGCCAGATCATGCTCCCGCTTTGCTTTCTGAAGCTGCGTCTGTGTATCCTTGGCATGCTCTACCCGCGCGATCATAAGTTGCAGTCACTGGCCTCGCTTTTGTGCAGCATTGACCTGAGCCTCGGCGTCAATTCCCTGCTGCCTCGCGTTGTTGATATTGCATGCTATGTCCTCTGTGCTGTAGGGAATGACGCTGTGAGTGTTTCTCGCCCCGCCAAGGTAATTCCTTGCTGTAATCTCTAGAGCGCTGTGCAGACCATTAAGGACTGATGGGCGGTCGCTATCGACTTCGATGCCGCTGTCCCTACGTGCATCCTGAAGAAATCGCGCCTTGATGTCTTGTTCCAGAGTCCGTAGATCAGTGTTCTGTTTGGAGAGCAGCTCGTCCATGACCTGTTTCTTCATTTCGAGTTTGGTGACGGCTTCGGTGGCTTCGGTCTTGGCGGCATCGAACCCACTGGCGAGGTGACCAGCCTGACGCATCTGGTCGGTGGTGATCTTGGTCAAGTTGATTTCAAGATATGCAAGCTGATCGTAGACCTCCTTAGTAATCTTTGCCGTGAGACGTGGGCGCGGAGGTGGATGTCCAGGCCTAAGTCTCTCAGTCTTGAGGACGATGTCGCGATTGATGGCGTTTCTCAGAGACCCGTTTTCGTCCCACAGAGTCTGCAGCTGAATGTTCTTCTAAATGCACACAGCTGAGATGCGTCACATGTTCCTCACCACCTTATATGATGGCTCTGTCCGTCCAGCCTGAGAAACACCTAGTCGCACGTCTTGGGGAATCCAGCCACTTCCATGCCAGGTGCTATGAAGCCAAGCGCTATCCGACTACGTCTTGTCGTTAAGTTTGCTGCGTTTTTCTTTGTTGAGTTGGGGTTTCTCGATGAGTTGGGCTTGCGTCGCGCGTCAGACGATTCAGGCTCGGTCTCTCGCTGTAAAGTCCTTGGAGTATAGTCTGCCGCAGGTCGAGGCTGTGCTGGTCGAGATGCTCACGGAACAAGAAGGAGGTTTGGTCGGGAGTTTGCGCATGCTCAAGGCTTGTGTTAAGTGCGCCGAGAGTCTACCAAGAAGAAGGTTAGAGGAGCCGCAAAGAGACGGGACGGCAAACTCACCAGGCGTTTTTTGTCGGGCAGCACTGGCTCAGAAAGATGAGGTTTCGGCAGCAGTGGGGGATCGGCCATGGGGGTGGTGGCCTCAGAAGGTAGATGATGGAGGAGATAAATGCATGAGCGGTGAGGATGAAGAGGTTGTGTTCTTGTTTGCGCCTTCACATGGAGACCTACCGAGAACCTGCGTTGGCAGTGACGATGCAGCTTGTGACGGGTCTATAGCCACCTCGCCTCACAAACTGGCCGCATGTAAATGGTGAAAAAGTAGCATTACGAAAGTGGTTTTCGAGGTACGTGCTTATTTATTTTTATCTGTAAATCGGCCTACACTGATTGATGGGTGTATCTTGTCTGTGGTCTTGATGTTATGCTAACAGGTACATGCGGCTGTGTTGCGCGCCAATGCGAGGTAGCGTGATTACCGACTGGAACTCGGCGCAGCATTTAACCATGTTCCCTCTGATTTAATAACTTAGCCTACCCAGTTTCGCTGGTACTTGCCAAAACGAAATTGTCAGAATTGGCACAAATGAGCGGCATTTGTAATGGCTGCCTCCTGTTTGGTGCTTTAGAAGAATAGCTGAAAGACCCGGTATTCTGTCAAAGGGCATCATGGAGAGAAGAGTGCGCTGAGAATGGTTGGAGAGGAAATGTGAAGTCACGGTTGATATGTGTTGTAAGTGGCAGTGTATTTCTATAGATATCAGTAATTCCCAGGGATAGAATAAAGTCCCCTAAATATCTAGCATGCTCAATTAACGTGTGTCAGCAATCCAAGAACAACAGGCAAATGGTTAATACTAACCTCCTCATAGCTTGACTCGCTGTTGGAGTGAGCGCGGTCGAGCCATTGCCGAATCACCAGTGAATTGCTCCGTTGACGGGCGGAATCAATCATTGACCGACTATGCGATTACACATTCGAAAAACCATGCTCAAGTCTGGTCAATACATTTCAGCAGCGGCAAATGTTTTCTGATGTCGTTGCACAAACGCACCTTGTCATTTCCTTACCTATTTCCTTGCCTTTAGCTCTTTCCAATTGAAGGGAATACGAAAATTTCTTTGGCAGGACTGAATATCAGCGCACTTCCCTAATGTAAAGATCCTGTGAAAGGGCTTTGGAGTACGACGAGAAGGAATGGCCAAATGAATTGTGGATAATATGCGTTGAGTAAGATCAATCATAAGCTAATACATATATGGTTGAAGCGGCTCGCTTTCTTATTTTTGTATTGCATTAGTAGCTTCATCTATTTCTTCTCGGCCCATTGCTGGGCCTTGTCCAGGCAGGCCATACTCCAAGGGCCACACAATCTAATAAGTGTTGGGGCTGTAGGGTGGGACAGAGTACAGGTACACAATGATCAGAGGATGATGACATTCGATATGGTTGGCTACTCGTGGACTTGCATAAATGGTTCGTCAAAGTTTAGCAATTGTATGAGGTCAAATGCCTCCAAGCACTTGATACCATCGACTACCAAGGATTAGTGACGCCCTTGATTATATGACGGCGAGATTGGATCGGATACTTGCTGATAAAGCCGTTATACCTCTTCATGGTTTCCCCTCTCGTTTCGGGCTCAATCGTCCAATACAGCACCAAGTTGTTGTGAGTTTTGAATTTGACGGTTCGTAATAAAAGGGAAGTTGCCCATGCTATATAAGCAACATTAATACACAGTTTGATCGCTGGAACGACGTCAGCGATAGCATTTTGTTTCTTATCTGCAATAAATCCCGTTGTATTTGTTTCCTCTATGCTATTTCGTTTGAGTCTCCGGTCCGTAAAAGGGGATTGGAGCTGACCAGGATGAAAATCCAGATCCAGACATCCATCCTCGCAGGTTAGACCGCTTAGATACTATGAGAGTCAAGGTAAATAGCATAGAGGCACTTAGAAATAAGATAACTAGCTTTTGGTTAGAGTGTTGCTTGCCTGCTTTGTAGTAATTGCGAGAGTCCAGCGATGAAAGGTTCATGCCTTTCTGATCAAGTGCATAGGGTATACTGAAGAAGCTGATATTCTGTGACAAGATGGATCAACGATTTATATATATTACTCGTTGCCAGTCCTACGGTCAAATAGCAAGCTAGCATGTAAAATACTGATAAGTGATGAAGGGATATTGACTTTGTCCTGCAGGTCCTTTGAATAATAATTATTTATCTGAGAGCAAAGTACATAGATAAATCTTTCTTTATCATAAATTAATCTTCTACAAAGACAGTTAAGCGTTCATGGCTTTAGGATAAGAGCATCCGATACTCTATGGACACAGGAGGTCCTCCACTCACGACTGGCCTGGTATAGTTTTGCAATCACCGGCGATTTGTCAACTGGTCGGGCAACTGCTGCAAGAATGGTGTCGTAGCCGGCAGGGTGAAAACTGAGAAGGCGAAGCGTTAGAGCTGCGAGTTTGGCGATGATGATGCAAATTGATAATATGAGGAGTGGGGACAAGAATATCAGACTCTTAAGGGAGGAAGCATGCAACAAAATCGAAGGTGTGAGGTCGCTGAAAAGAGAATTTTGTGTGGGATCGAAGTTGATGCGGATATAGCTGAAAGGTTGCATGAGACATCTGTAGGACGAAAGAAGGGAGAGTTGTGATTGTGAAAGGTTCTCCATCGACATTGCGTGGCCCCCAAGTACTGTTGGTGAGGCGTCGCGCGACATTGTACATCAAGTTGATTCATATATGCCAGCGTGGGCAAATTAATACCCTCCGTTATGAAACGCGGGATGGGCTTTTACGTTGAACAATAACATCACAGCAGTTTGCACGATAGAAGAGTTCAGTGCTTAGGCTTGTTGTTATGGGCTTTGCTTCTTGAGAACACCGCAGTTCTGCGACTGTAGCTTAGCACCGCGACACTTGACATCGAAGGACTGATCTTGATTTGGGTTCACAGAGCACAAAGAATATATGGAAGGAATTGCTTTCGCGTAGGGGACCAGGAATATAATAGCATGTTGTAAACTACGCTTACTTGCACTATGAAGCCAATTAACCTTCAGGCCAGATTTGCGCCTTATTTAGTGACGCGGGAGATCGTCTAAAAGGTCCCTGGTTGTGGAGGTGTAAGGTGTAGGCAATTGACCACCGTATCGTATTTCTTATCATGTGATGGCTCAATTTTGGTCGCGCTATCCAAAATAGCTTGGTATTCATATAGCATTTCGGAAGTATTTGGTCGACATTAACAACTGAAGCCCATGACTGGAGCTATCAGGCTGGGCCTTGACAAGGCATCTAATAAGACACAAGTCATACGATATTCATAGGTTAGTAGAAAATGAGGCCTCCAAATCATTGGCTTGGCGCGCTGGCTTTCTAATATTGTGTTTGTGGCTGAAACCAACCCCAGCCTTTATGATCAGCTCAACTTTACAGGAGACATGCATCGAGAGCTCTACGGCGGGAGCAAGTAACACAGAGAAGACTATTATTCTACGAATGAAGGGTTTATCTGGGAAATGCTGAACCTCCTCAGGGTTTATTCGCACTTTTAATATGTATTGAAATGCTGCAGAACTTTGGTAAGAAACGCTCCTAAACTTTGCCTTCCAACATCTAATATTTGAGACACTGGATGCGACAATTTCCCATCGTTGAGAGCAGGGCAGGCAAATAAACAAATTGGAACCTTAATAGTCGCGGGAGAAAACTCTCCGCATTACTTTTTACTCATTTCAGCAGCGGAGTCCAGCTGCGCATACCTGGGTGAACAGACCGGTGGACAAACGAAGATTTGCAGCCTATGATATCTACCGGGTCAGACTAGGCCGGCGTTTTCATTACATCAGGCTGAGCTGTATGTTTCTGGTACACAACAGTCATTGGGGAGATGGCTGCTCATCTAAAATGCATCGGATGCAAGGGTAGGGATCTGGGCAGATTGATCGGGCTTTTGCCATTGAGGAAACAAGCCATATTTTACTTGTCTCTTTCAGCCACAACCAGAAGCAGGTTGTGTCATACAAGGAGGAACACAAGGCTCTGTCTTCATTTCGCGTCTGTTTCACATCTGCGGCCTGGACTGGTCGATGCCTATACATTTACTGAGATTGCCGGCTGTCGACAGATCATTTAAGGGCTTTCGTACTTTCTCCAATCCCACTCAATTATAAAAACGCTTGCAGATCTTTTCGTAGTGTTGCGACTGAAAGGGACCACTCACTCTATTTTTTGTTGAATTTGTACATGTCTAATGGCGATGGATTTGCCCTCTGAGACTTCAAGTCCTTGTGTTGTCCCCATTCGGAGAGATATCACACCGATTCTCATAGAGGGTTTGCTCCTAAAGTCTCCCAAGAGCAAACTATCCTCCTTCGATACTAGCACGTGGGGCCAGATGCTCAAAGAGCGTGAAGATACGACATTCGATCTTATAAAATTCCCCGAATTGGTGATTTGCATAGCTTGTGGGTGTAAGTCCCAGCCTATGATACCTTTCCATCGTAGTTGACTAATCCTCCTCCAGGCGAATCCTTGGGAAACCAAGATGCTTGCCTCAAAGCCAGTTGTCCCCACGGAATCCAGCTACACATTTTCAGCACAGGAGTCCAGTTCAGCTACTGCAGTCCAGGACAGAACGACACTGGCGCACAGTACCTGACCATCCATGACCACAAAGAACGGCTGGCGGAATTGATGAAGCCTTTCGTCGGCGCAGCTACCTGCCGATATAACGAGATCATATGCCTTAAAATGGGACGCTTTCTATTTCCGCGTCTTGCAGATATTGGTGATATTTCGGATGAAAATATCCGAGATCTGTTCTGGGACGAGGGACTGATGATGATTCGCGTTAAAGATTACGTTGAATTTGCAACAGCAAGATGCCTAGATTTTAAGGGGATAAAGGTGAAGCAGGGAACACATTTGGCACAGAGGCATCAGACATCATGTTGGGGCGACGATCTTTCCTGGGTCCATGATCACGACTTACGTGGATGCAGATAAAGAGCCATAAATTGAATGGTATATTGACAAACTAAAGACAAAGATGTGCTCTAGGCTTATCATAACACAGTTTGGGCCAGTTCGTGTACGTAACTCTTGTCAGCACAAGACCATATAACTTGAGGTCTTCTGATACTGACTGTGTACTGTTGACGGTCGTGACCTGAAGTGAATGTGTAGTCCTCGTCGAGCATACCTGTTGTCCTGATCCGGGGCGTATGTGATAAGAATGACCAAGAATCATGATGCCTTATCCGGTGGTATGTGACACGGGCAGCCGAGAAACTTGTCCACTTTACAGACTGATTTCTCAAGAGTCTCGCTCGCCTTGCCCGGGGTATCTGTCTTGAGAGGGTAGGCAGCAGGCGTGCGCGGATTCTGTACATTGATCCATGTTCTGTTAAGGAAGCTCGGTCTGATCCTGTTTGAGCACAGAGTAAAGGTGTTAGTTAGGATGTATAAAATGAAGTGGCTCCAGATTCCGAAAAGTCTGCTCTCGCTTTCACAAAATTCTGAGCACGAGACTAGAGTGTGGTCGAGTATCTGAGGGTGGATGGGGATTCTTTGTTTTGAGTTGGGGAGTTGTTTTTACGCTTTCCTTTTTGTAAAACTGGATTGACCATGACTTTATGCCCTCTCTAGAATGGAATTTGATAAAGGTGTGTGTAAGTCCCTCAGCCACACAGCTTCAACTACTAGATTCCAGGTGCTTCCAAGTCGTCCATGTGGAATGGGGACGATAGTGCAAGCATTTAAGAGGAGCAATATCATTGCTTCGAGTCACAGCAGCCCAAGACATATAACACAAGGTATTACAGATAAAAGCCCCCTTTACCTCAGTCGGGATCTACCTAGTGCCAAGGGGAATATTCAAAATTCTATTAAGGCTTTACGTAGAGGTGAGTGTAGTAAAACAATTGAGTATGAGTATGAGTATGAGAGTTTGGCCTGGGTTGAAAAGATCTTTGAATGTACTCTTGAGAAGATAGAGGCAATTGTGGTAAAATGATTGAGTACGAGAGTTTGTCCAGATGGTCTTGGAGGCGGATTCTTGATAAGACACCTGTGATGCTCCATTAGCTATATAAACCGGCCACCCAGATGGCTTCATCTCAACCACTTGATCACGCATAACGATGTCCTTGGTATATAACGACCGTTCTGTTAGAATCTTGAAGGCCTACAGGATAAAATATCTCATCGCTGATCAGCATCTTGCTTCTCCATCCCTTGACCATCTACCTTGCTGTCCATGATCTCCGACTACCCTTGATTTCTAGCGCCGATGTAGTCATAGAAGCTCGATCTTGTCGAAGATGCGCTTGGTTAGGACCGTAGCAGCACCTATCATGGCGCCCTCCTCGTCACGAAAGGTCTGACGATTCTCACGATGGCAATCTTAATGGTCAAATCGAGATCAAACCAGACGTAGAGCATGTAAACGCCGAATCAGTGTACATCTTGATAATTGGGAGACGTTGTGACCTTCTGATCAAATTGCTCTTTGATCAGATGGAAAACCCCACGCCCGCCACTTGAGAATTGCCAACTCCTTCTATTAGTTTAAGCTCTAAACTAAGTGACTAGGATGTAATAACATCCTATACGCAGCCTTTAACCTTGGACCATGCTTTCGTCTTAATACCAAGTTAGATGCTTTTTTGTTCTGTGTTTTTAGCTAATAATAAATAAATAAATAGCTCTATAGAGATTAATTAATTAATTACTTTATTCTCTAATTCATATAAATATCGCTTAATGCATTATTGCGGTTGAATTTTAATAAAATAAAATGCCTCTCTTAACTGCCCGCGTAAATTCCACTAAAACCCCCAAGGACCTAAGCCTGGGGGGAGCCCGATTCGTATATCCTATATTACATTCCAAATCTGAGATCTTCCTGTATTAAACATAATTTGGCATAATCTGGTAAGAAGATATTATAGCGTCCAACTTCTTTAAGTAGTCGAGCTCATAATCAACAGCAAGGTCGTCCTGAACCCAAATCTGCTGGAGAATATTGTGCAGTCCATGCAAACTCCTCAAAGTCGAGGTTCTCATTGCTCTTTCGATATGTTTGAGAATCCTTATTCTCTGCTCATCTGTCCGAGCCTCGCATCCAATAATCAGCAATGGAAAGGCCAGATTGAAGGTCCCCAGATCGTCAAGAAGTACATGGGCCTTCTCAACCATGGCATCAATTTGAGGGGAGGTTCCTGAAAAGTTCCGCGATGCTCTTTTAAGGTAAATTAGAGCGGCTAGCTTCAAAAGATCCATTGTAGCCACCCAGGCTGTGCTCAAGTCGGACGTAGTATCAGGTGTACCTTTTGGTCCTAACGGGACAACACTGGTTATTTTGTTTTCGAGGCAACGCAAGGAATTTTCGTATTCGTCACTGTGGTATAGTGAGTCTGTTGGTTTTCGAATCATGTCGAACATATTATATAAATGCCGAAGAAGTTCATGTGGACGGTGCGATGATGTGTTGACCTGTCTCACATTAGATAAATGATTCCGTGCACGTGTGAACTTGCTATTCTCCAGCCTAACCTTTCGTGAGTGGCAGGTTTTCCGGGCCACAGGTGCGAAATTTCTGACTCCTCCGGTAGAATCTCCATTTAGATACCAATGTCGGTGGCTAAACCGGCTCATGACCATATGATACTCTACCCAGTCTAGAAGTCTAGAAACTTCGCCTTGAAAGGTTTGGCTGTCAAGGTCCGCATTGTCGATCAAAGTTCTAGCTTCACTCAAATGGCCTAGAATTTAGAATCCAGTTTAGCAATGCCCTTGAAAAATTAGGCCACCTGTTCCATGAAAAGGCAGCAGAAGAACTAACACCGTAGACCAGATTTATCGTTCTAGGCGGGGCAAGTAGAAATAAATAGACCAAACGTCACTTACAGAACCATAGGGATACTGTATTTGGCATTCCAAGCATCTGAAGCGCTGGTGAGTGGTTGTTCGAAAGAAGACATAGACCCATGCTTGAGCATACCTCAAGGTGGCACAGTATCATATTCGCAGCAATATGTTGGAAGACCGTGGAACTTTCAGCACAGTGTTTGCTAGATATGATCAGTGTGCGTAGAGCGCGCGCCTTGAACCGAAAAACCGAAGCTTGCAAACCATGCCGGTGGAACGACGAAAGCGCCAACGCCGATTGTAATACCGCCACGGAAGACGGTGAACTATCTGACAGAGCTAGACGCAACAAAAGGCTCAAGAACTCGTTCTTGTCCGATTCGAAAATAGCCAGGGTAGATGACGCCGTACAAATAACTGCACGTGTTAGCTTGGCAAGATTTTACTAGTAGTATTATATTTACAGTGATCAATAAGTTCACGGTCCTCATAGCCTAGGTTGGTTGGGAGCCATGATAGGGCCGTCGACGGATTGAGTCTTTCAAAGACATATCCCGTATGACTAACAAATCCTATTCGCTGGGGCATTAGCTTAGCGACAGGCAAAGTCCGTGAGGGGGTAAAACCTTGGTTCATCTGCAGGTAGTCATGGAGCTGGATATCCCATGACGTCGCATTGACAAAGCTCATCTGGGAGAAACGTTTTGCACTGCCAACTACATCTTGCACGGAATGGGTCAAGCTCCGTTTCTTGTTGGTACCCTTTGGCCACGACAGCCGCAACCCATAATGACATGGCTTATTCGACCGAGCGCACCTGGCACAACGGGGGCGGACGCGATTGCACACTGCTCTGGAGTCTGTGGCGCGTCAGTAACTATCCCTGTCACTTGGACCGAAACCCATGGCATACCTCTGCAAGCCCAGCACTGATTCACATGCATGACGTCCCAAGTGAAGTTCTCTCCAACGTCTTGAGTGTGCAAACTGAGAATTGTTCAGCATTTCACACAAAAGTTGCCAGTTTTCTCGTTTTAGCACCGAGATGACAAATGCGCCCGGCTGGGGGATCCCAAGGGGCGGCTGAAACCGCTTATAAAGCCGGCACTACTCCCGCAGCACGGGGCTTACTAACGTCCGCGCATCGTCTGCATTCAGAAGAAAGGCAACTTTCATGTGGTTTACAGTGGGTCCCCGGTCACACACCCGCACATCGACTTCCTCATGCCCGTGCATCGTCTGCATTGAGAAGAAAGGCAACTTTCGCGTAGTTTACAGTGGGCCCTCGGTCACACACCCGCTGAAATTATACTAACAAAGAGCAGAGTAGATATGAAGTCGAAAAGCGAGCATACAAGGCTCCAAGGGTAAGTCCAAATCTATATAAGTACACGCATGATTGCTCCTCTTTCAGGTTCATCAACACTTAGAACGACGTCTAAGAACCATCCTGCAGTCAATCAACCTCACTTTTATACACCACAAAATCTCAGTTACCATGTCCTCCTACGTGATTTCGGGAGTCTCTCGTGGCATGGGCGTACGCTCTCATCCTGCTTCATGGACAAGACTCATTACTAATACAAAAATCCGTCATATAGTTCGAGCTTCTCCGCCAGCTCTCTGAAGACCCAGCCAACTCCGTCTTCGGGCTCGTCCGCAACAAAGCCGCCGTCGAGGCCAAGGTTGCCGCTGAAATCGGACGGAGCAATATCTACATTATTCAGGCCGACACTACGGACCCGGATGCATTGAAGGTAAGCGAGCGAGTAGTCCGTCATACTGAGGTGGAAACTGACTCAAAGGTTATCTAGAAAGCAGCCCAAGTTGTTTCGGAAAACACAAACGGCACCCTTGATTATATCATCGCCTGTGCCGCGCTTCAAGCTAAGACTGCCTTGGTCGGCCTTGATACTCTGTAGGTTCTCGGTGGGAGGATAAACGTCCCTGGTATAGTTCTTTGAGACTAATTCTTCCACAGGATCCAGGATCCAAAGGCACTGGAAGAAGATTTGATTGAACACTTCCGAGTCAACACCATCGGCCCCGTCCACCTATTCAGTATTTTCATGCCCCTGATTTTAAAGGGTCGCGCAAAGAAAGTGATCGCCATCTCCACCGGTATCTCAGACACTGAGATGACACTCAAGGCCGATATTTATCAAGCCGTGGCTTATTCAATGAGTAAGGCAGCTCTGAATATGGCCGTTGCCAAGTTCAGTGCCGTCTATCGTGAGAAGGGCGTCCTTTGCATGGCAATTTGCCCTGGTGCGGTAGACACCGGCAGTCTGCAGATCGGTATGTAGTCGTCTGAACAACTAAAATGGTGTGCTTTCTGCTGACATTTAGATAGAAACCGAGGAGGAAGGAAAATTGGCTATGGCTATGTTTCAAAAGTTCAAGGACTATTCACCCACCTTCCAAGGACCTGCCAAGGTAGACGTCAGCGTCAAGTCGGTCTTGGCTCTCGTGGATAAGGCTACTGTTGATGGTGGTTATGCAGGTGTCTTTATCTCACACACAGAGAAAAAGCCATACCTTTGAAAATATATACCAAGAAGCATTAAGGCTTTTTGAAAACGTTTTTATATAGATTTATTTTTCATTGATTCACGTTAATGAAAAAAATGCTTACTATTAGTATTCTGTCTTGAGAAGCAAAGCAGCCTGCATGAAGACACCAAAAGTCTACTAACCCAGAATAGGAAATTGTAATGCTTCACCGTGCGGGTCGTCTACGTCGCCGACTTGCATAGTAAACCACAACAATGATATAGATCAATTGATAATAAATTAATAAATCTTCGTATCTATACTCACCATATGCCTAAGTACCCAATCAACTTACAAAATATAGAAATTGCTGGTTGTGGTGCTGAAAACCTAAGCTGCAATTGCCTACTGGATTACTTATATAGGTCCTTCCAGGGCTCGCATGGTACTACCAGCGCTCCTTGTTTACGGCGGGCCATTGTGTAATGAGAGAATCACCAAGCGCAATGCCGAAAAGATGCAATATCTGATTCTGTACCGTTTTGCCCGACAGCTAAAGCACCCTGCTCAACAAGCTCAACTCCCTGGTCACTAGCATCGCCGCCCGTTGGTTGTTCGCCCTCCAATCCTGACAACCTTGGAGGCCTGGAATGAGAAGAACGGCCTTGTCAGTCGTACAGATGTGTCAATCACCCCCGCCGTCCCTCCTCAGCCTGTACCACCTCAGCCTGCGCCTCCAGCAGCCTCATCCGATTTTGGTGATGAGTTCAATGAGGATGCCCGGGGACATAGCAGTTCGCCTCTGGTTCAACCAAGTTTGAATGCTGGAAACCCGCCCCTGAGTGACAACTTCGACATTGGAGGTGGCCCAATTGATCTGGACTTCAGCGACGACGAACTGGCCGCCAAGCCGGATGATTTCGTGGGGATCGAGGATGAAGGCTTTGTGGCTTCAATTGACAACGGGTTCGAGCACGCTTTGGACCGTATTCGAGACGTAGAATGGCTGAACGACATCGCTATCGGAAGACCTTCTTCAAATCTCTGTCGCACTGCAGCCGATTGACGCAGTGGCTCTCAGCTCTTTCCCGCGCGCCCTTCTCGCCCGTCTGCAACGCTCTCGAGACTTGAAATTTTTTCTTCATTTTTACAACAGCAATCACTGGACTCTGTTTGTGTTTTCCTCGCCGAGTCAAATGGTGACTTTTTCGACTCTTTCCCTTCTTAATAATTACCAACCAAAAACTAGTCTTCATCTTTGAATATTTATTTATTAAACTATTTTAAGAACTCTTTTTCTCTCTTACCATAGTATACTTTCAAATTAAATAACTATATAGATAATTTAACTATGTTATTTAATATATCTTAATACTAGCCTTAATTAACGCACTTTCTACTACTAACATACACCCACTCTAAAGAGTTTACGATCCTAGGTAAAAACCTCAGGGTTGCCACATAACTTTTAAAAAGGATAGGCTATATATACTGATCTAGTGCCCACGTGATATAAGCGCGGGGTCTTTAAGACAAAGCTGGTTTTTGCTACTACCCAGTCTTTAACCTTCTCCTTCATTTTAAATTTCGGGTATCTCTATTAATAACATGGCAGAAGCCATCGGTCTAGTAGCCTCTATTGCTAGCTTACTCGATCTTGCTCTCAAGTTATCTAATGCATTGCATGATCTACATTTCCAGATCAGAAACGCCCCTGACCTCATTCAATCTTTAGAAAATGAGACAGAGGCTATCAGGCTAGTTCTCACACATGTCGAGAGCACGATTCGAACGACCGCAGCGGCTCGGCTTGGCAACTCAGACAGTGCAGCAATCATCAGCGACCTGAAAGTTGAGCTGAGCAAGAGTGAGGCTGTGCTGAAGCAACTAGGCTCATTTATCGACAGACTTAAGAATATGACGCCTGCTTTACAGAGATTCAAATGGGCTCTTGATAGGGCAAAGGGGGCAGAGCTGCGAAGTAAGCTCAAAGAACTGAGAATTCGCATCGGCGAGCTGCAACTGGCACATAGCAAGTAAGTTAGCTGAACAGGATACTAGTGAACAAGGCTAACCTTCTACCTAGCTCAAGCTTGACACGTATGGGACTTGTATTGCAGGATATTCAAGTCATACAACATCGGCAGCATGTCATTACCGGCAGTCTTAGTGCTTGTCTATCAGATACAAGGAATCAGCTTATAGCTAATGGTGATACTGCGATTCGAAGCCATGCAGATATCATCACAGCGCTAGAAGCCCTGAAGACTACAATACCAAGGTTACCCCCAGACTGGCTAGAGAGTATCAGCAACCAATTAGCCACAGCGATAAACAACTTCCAACCTCGTCTACCTGAGGGCCCACCTTCAACAGTAGCTGAAAGACAATCGGCTCTGAATCGAATGGATCCCGGCGAACAATGTCCTTTCCAAGCCCAGGGCGGCGACTCAGCGGCTCCACCCCATCGTACTCACAAACAAGAGAGTTTCACAGTCATACAATCACCACTCAAGCACTCTACACTGGTATTTAAGCTAAAGCTAGGGCAGTCACAGTGCTCAATTAGCTGCATTTGCAGATGCCATACCTCAGTTTCTCCACGGCGCCCCTTGGCCGGACTTCCAAAAGTACTCCAAATGATCACAGGCTCGATGCTTTTCGAGTACTCCAGCTGTCCTGCTTCTGGAGTAGCGTGTGACTTGAGTTCATGTTACAGGACACGTTCGACTCGCCTCACGCTAAGATATGGTTTTCCCTTATGGTCTCTTGGATACGCGATTCATGTATTGGTAGAGAAGTTATCTATCAACAGTCTCACGTTTACTCTGGCATTAAGACGATACATTCCTTATACAGCATCCAAAGACAACATACTCTACCAAGTCAGGAGAGGGAATCTTAGCGCTATCAAACGTATCGCGAATGACAGTCCAGCTGCCGTGCTGGATGCCGACTATAATGGTAATTCCGCTTTGCATGCATCTACTAAAACATTCAATCCTTGGGAGGTCTCGCTTCAGATATGGAAAGTGCTTCTTCAGGCTGGCGCAGATCCGGATCAAATAAATGCAGATGGACTGACATTTCGGCACTATATTTGTCATTTGATTCTTCGGCACGACATACCCCTCAAGCTTCATTCAGAAGTCGAACGTCTGATTCAAGTTTGGCAGTGCTTGGAGGACCTGGACCTAAGCTTCATCCACGAGATTGTTGTTAAACGATGTCCAATCGACTTAGCCCCTGTTCTTAAAACCGGCAGAGCAGATATCGTATCCCAAATTAACGCTCAAGACCGATCCGGCATGACTCCACTTATGTATGCCGTTGCTTTAGGCGATACGAAGGCTGTTGATGTTCTGATCAAAGCTGGCGCTTCAGTCCACAAAACAAGACCATTTGGCCATACAGTGTTATATTATGCCAGCTCCCTACCACCAAGCACTTGTGCAACACTACTGGACTTACTTCTTGCTGCCGGTGCCAATGCCCATGCTACTTTCCCCTCGGGCTGGAGTGTTCTGCATACGGCAGCCATCTATGACAACACAACAATGATGCACCGGATCATTCAAGAAGGCGTGAGTCCAGATCACTTGGGTCCAAGGGGTAATCGCCCAATACACTACGCGGCATCCCAGAATTCCGAGAAGGTAGTTCGTTTGTTACACGAGAAAGGCGTCGATCTTAATGTGCTAGCTGATAATGGACTTTCACCACTTGGTTTAGCAATCCAGGCAAACACGCCCGACACTCAATTGGCACTTCTCGAGCTGGGCGCCGATTACCTTGTAACCGGAGAGTGGGGAACCATCTTTCACTTGGCAGCGTACTGGGGTAATGAAGTAACGTTCAGAACGTTATCTAGTGTTAGGCTCCAGGGTTTAGAAATTCATGCCAGGAATGCGAATGGATTGACGGCAACCTCATTATTTGAAGACCGCTATGACATGACGGATCAATTAGCAATTGCATTCAACCAGCTGAAGGACTCTATCAGATCGCCATCTTTAGAGGAGCATAAAGGCGAGGATGAGGTTGAAGACGATGACACATTCTTCGATGCATCCGAGGTTTAACATGCTAAGAGGTTTAATTAAATATTATAACTCCCCAAGGGTAGGGTAGCTAAGATCTTTATGTTTACTACTAGCTCTCAAACCTGATGTCACTGCTTAATCGGGGTCTTAGGACTACATGAACACCGTTCATTACAATCCAAATGGGAAGGTTGTCCAGCTGGCTACACAACACATAGTGTAGTCTGTGCGTTTGGAGTATGTTACCCCTATCTTGAAAATAACAATACGACTCTCAGACATTAATTGTTGCTATACCTGATGCGGTTAGGTCTTATTCGATCAATAGCAATGGGCTCTATGAACTCGAAGTTGGTGGGATTCCCTTAAATGTTAAAGCTCCCCAAGCTTTTCTCTCAACACTCCAAAGATTTTTTAACGATCCAACACACTACTAAGAACATTCTTGAAGCTAATACTCATCATGCCGAATGTAACAACAATTCAAGCAAGAGGAGAGACAGCCGCCTCCATGCGGGATACGGAGTCTCGGTTCATGCTTCAACCCACGACCAAGACAGGCGAGTGGGATCAGGTCACTGGTGTCTGTCAGGGTATCATAAATTAGAACCTTGAGAACCAGTTCAAACTGTAACCAAAAATTACTTCCATGGACGCCCGCCTTGGCAAGGCCGTATCGAGGCCAAGCTGCTGACTCTATGGATCTGATACCAGGAATAATTCCCAGGTTCCCTATCTCATGAGGTACTTAGCTGTTTCCATTTTTTCCTCAATGCTTACATACCGATTAGATTTGCATCTGGACCTTTGCTCGATTTCGAGGGTGAAAAGTTGATCAAAAATCTCAAAGATTGGGAAATTGCCTTTTCCATTGAATTGGGTAAGTTCTCAGATGACGCCAGCAAGAGCCCACCAACTCAAGACGAGTATGAAGTAAGTCTCCAGAAGATGTATGTTGGATCACTTCGAGATAGTCTGATAGTGGACGAAGAACCGCTGCCAGGAAGATACTCTATCGAACGGCTCTACGCAAATCTTTCTAATATGCACACTCTTAGCTCGTATGATAGGACTGGTAGCTGGCCATGAGAACTAGATGAACCAACAAGACTGAAGCCAACATTCGGTAAGAAAATGCTATTTATATATGGTCTGGGGTAATATTAACCTTTTACTACATTCAGAGCCTACCGACATGGTCCACCAAGTCTATCCGTACAATCAGAGTGATTAAGTCAATAGTGGCACGACTGGCGATGACGTTTTAGGATCTTTAAATGCTTTCCTTTTCTGTGAATTGACAGGGTCGTGTCCGACCAGATGACTATTCTCTCACCTGGTCTGGTAACCTTTGCACTATGCCAAGCCATCCAGGTGCTCAAGATGCCATTAAAGGCATCCCTACAAAAGCTCTTTCGGCCTACCTTATTGCTAGTGGAAAGATATTGCCCCGGGCGACGTACTCCCTGTGCTACTTGCTCAAATGAGTGTTACGAGCTGTAGGGACGGAAACACATGTCTCTACTAACAGAAAGTCTCACTGGAAGGATGTAACTATAAGACTTTCCAGCATCCTAGTCAATCAAGGGATAATATGGAAACTTGTTGATCGTGAGACTTTAGAGTAACCAGATTATGCCAAAATAAACAAAGGGTTGACCTCTAGGCCGTAAGATTTCGCTAAAGAAAAAGATGTTCACTTTCAAAGCCTTGCGTTAATGCTTGGAACCGAGGGCTCTAGACGTTGCCATTTCATCACCTGCTCGACCTATGCCGCTCGGACTATTGTGGTTCAGAAATAAGTCTCAATACAAATTATCCATTCTTATATCTCAGCAATCGTTTGCAACCAATGATTCTGTCTTGGACAGCCACCATATGCAGCTGCAAGTAAACGTGATAGTTAGAGTTCTGCCCATCTGGAATGAGGCTCAAGTCTAGGCCATATTCTCGAGCGGGGTTCAGAGACTCAGCTGCGAACTGGGACGCCACAAACATCCGATATGCTGATGCGTAAGCATGTCGCACCATTGCGTAATAAGAGGCTTGATTTCGAAACTTCGCTTCACCAATTATCACCCGATATCATAGACTTTATGCTGAGACTCATGCTTACAGGGATTGTGATGCTTTTGCGGCCGGTCAGTGGAGGAATGTGATGAGCTGAGCTGAAAAGAAGCTGATGATGTTTTCATAACTTGAGCATATCTGAGATAGTTGAGGAAATTCATTTGAACTTTTGAGAAATTCAGTTGCTCTTTGAAACGACATCACAATGTAGGTGCGTGATTCAAAGCTTTCTTTTTCTATAAAACGAGAGGTCGTCCCCAGTCATTTTACTCATCCAGACACAGATCAATCACTCAGTTCTCATAACAATTTCTTTCCACGCTTCGCTTAAATCTACTATCTAATAACAACATCTTCGAAAATGTCTACTTCACAGAAAAGCGGCCTTGTTCATCGCCAGCTCATCCCTGCAGATAAAATCACTGCTTCTTACGATAATGAGGCCGGCCTTCTGCTTCTAAAGGCATCTGGCACTCACGTCAATATCGTCAGACACATTGAGTTCAAGCGTCTTCCTTTCGACGGTGGTTTACTTTTTGAGCTCCGAGCTTGGGTAGGCCCTATCGTTCAAGGAGAATCCCCTTATGACATCACGGGTAGCTTCAATATTCAGCTTCCCAGCCGCGTCTTTCCTTCCAACACTATTGTTGTCAACACTGAGAACAAGAAACATTGGATCGTCCCCATCCAGTACAACAAGCAAGTTCAGCAGTCTGCTACCAACGGCAAGGTGCAGCCTGAGCTACCCGAGATAAAGGACTTCGCAGCAAACGAGAAGATTGTCGTCGTTGTTGACAAACCCTTTACTCTTCAGCAGAAGGACTCTTTTGAAGGAAAGGGTGGCTCGATCAACATCGATTTCGACAAGACATACAGCAGTTTGGATGATGCTGTTATTCATGATGGCAAGATCGAATGGACTTTTATTGCTCAGCAGACAGGCCTCACCCAAGTCATTGTGTATGTGGGCCAGACTAGTCCCCCATTCGTGTATCGCGTTCAGTATGAAGTGGAGATCGTCCAAGCTGGTGATGATTCCGTTCAACCTCATGCCAATGTCTCTCTCTTCGTGAACCCCAGCGGTCAAGGCAGTGATTCCACCTACAGCACTACGTCCAACAGGCACGGAGTCAATAATGGTGCCGAGAAAGTTGGCATTCCTCTCTCTTGGGATGGTTTCATCAACGTTGGTCTCAACCTCATCAAGAAGCAGTATCCCAACGCCAAACTGCTCGAAGTCGATGCCACTCCTTTGACTCGCAAGCCTGTCGATAATGAATGGGGTCTTGTCAACAACCGCATCGTCTGTGGTCTCAGTGACAATAAGACGGCCATCATTCAATCTACTGGATGGGGCGAGTTCGAAAAGGTCCAGACCATTAACTCCCCTTTCCTGGGAGACCAGGTTATTCCTTGGCCCGTTTCCCTAGACATTCACGATGCTTTCGCTATCCTTCGCAAGGCAGGCTACAAGGGAGGGGTATATGCTGTTACTCTCCGTCAGCCTCTCATTCCCGGAGATGATCAGCCATTCTACATCTTCAACGTTGGCAATGAGTTCATCGCCGTTGGTACTCAGGATAAGAAGATCCATAACTTTGGTGTTTCCGAGCATAATGTCCAGAAGGCTTGAGTCTCTTAGTTACTTCTTTTTTACTAAGGTAGTTGGGCTCTTCTTTTTAGCCTGGCAGTCTAATCAGGGAATATGTGTTGCTTCCCTTATATGATGATTTGGTTTTTTATTTATTGCAGTGGTGGTGAACAAATTGATAAAATAGCTTAATCGAAAATCCCTTAGTAAAAGACTCAATAAAACTGGCACATTTATTCTTTTCACATACAGTGTCTTGTGCTTGTATTTGGAAGTAGCTGTCCTTAAATCGTAAGCATATGTGATTCAAATCTCTTCTGAGGGTTATTTATAATAGTTAATACTCAGTGTTTTATTCTAAGACTTTCTAGCTGTATTAACGCCTTTCATTTCATCACTAGCGTAAAAGACTATGTATAATTGATTGGTAAAATGTCCACATTCTGTGATCAGTAGTTTAATAATTAATATCACAGATGTAGGAATGAAACTCTCAAAATTTAACTCACACTCGTAGTATCCAGTCTGAACATTGTAATATAGTATTCCTTCATAACAAACCCCCAGCGCACGGCAGAAATAAAGCATATTACAACCCTTAATAGGGTAAAATTTCAGTTCCAAGACAATTATAAAATACTACGCCTTTTTTTATTCCCTAGTAATAGTATAAGCTCGTAAGAGTTACATGCTTTTCACTTACCGGAACTATACTAGCTCGGCAATCAGCCCGTCTTTGACGATTCAGCGACCCGCGTGCCGGTTCTAGCGGTAGTGGTTTCAACACGGGCGTTTTCTCAGTATCAGCATCCCCGCCTATAGTTTTCTCAGCTAAGGAAATCTCGCACTATACTTTGGGTGCTGTGTGAGGGGTTAGGGACGTCGGTTTGCATTTGGTTAACAGTTTATATAGGGTAATACATGGTGGACTATATTATGAATTGAGTGAAATAAAGCATGAATAGAGCGTATAATAGTTTGTTATAAAACAGTCTTTCTATAGTTTCCAAACTAAAATAGTATAGATATCTTCCTATTAATTAGATAAGTTTATTATATATCTTTATATTATAGATAAACTTTCTCTTTTTTAACCAGAAATTAGCAAGATATACTTAATAAGCTTGTGACCCTTCAAGATATATAACCCAGTACACTGTGCACCTAGAGATAATCTACCCTATAGCATTTCTTTAGCTTAAATAAAATAGCTAAAATTCCAAATAACACCTTTCTAAAATAATACCGCTAGCTTTATTTAAAGGTACTGTTTAAAGATTCGTCTCTTTTTTCTTATATATAGAAAACTTAAAAATGCAATTTGTATTACACCGTAAATACTGTTTAAGGTTCCTAGCTAAGCAAAGATCTTTTCTCAATTTTGTAAAGGCACTGTGAGATGGATTATCATTAAGTCTTATTATTGATGTTTCGGTGGGTTCTAATGGGACAGCTGGATCTCTTTTTCAAAGATGTTACCAGGCTCGATATTAATCATTAAATCTAACACAAGATTATTTTCACTGCTGCGTCATTATAACAGGAAGATTGGAGTTTGTCGCCAAGTTTGGCGAACAAATGGGATGGCCAGGTTCTGATTTATTTCCATTAGGACTCCTTAATGGAGTAATCGCCTATTTGCCCCGGATGTTGTCGGTTAGGATCCATGGCAAGAGCGTCTATAACGGCAGCATCACAATAAAGGCGACCTGTCCGATGGCATTCTTTATGAGTAGAATGGACGACTCTAATCCTTTGTTGGGATTCAATTGGGCCAATGTGTTCCGAAATTCTATCATAGTATCCAAAATGGTAGGAATAAGAATGAATCTCAATTGTATAGAAAGAAAACTTAATATTTTCCAGTGCGACTTCTAGCCATGTTACTAATTTAATCTTGGTCTTATAACTACGCATAATTTATATTTACTAAGGTTCTTCCGCAGCCCATTAAATTTCATATCCCCTCCTAAGATGCCTTTCTGGAGTCATGTAGCATCTTCTGCACTCTTGTTAGTCCCTGGGCAGTCCCTCGGCAATCCCTCGGTAGGACCCACTAAATCCGGGAAAAAAGGACAAGTATCAATTGAACGCGGCCCGGCGACAAGGCAGGTACCTCATTGCTACGCCAAACTTATTCTATTTCACTGTAGCTTCCATGTAGCTCCTCATTCTCGGAAAGTGGATTGGCAAATCGCAGGAAACACACCTTGAAGATCTATCTAATTCTAGCGTTATAAGCCTCGGACGCAATGTTTATATAATGTCATCTACCTCGAAGTATTTAACTTGGCTTTGACTCAATCTTACCATTGTTATTAACTCTGTCTTATTATCAATATTTCGCATTCCAATTAAAAGCAAACAGTGCCATTAATAATCATGGACCACGAACAGGTTTTATCCCAGGCCATTAAGCTAGCGAAAACGCCCAAAGTCCAGATTGCCGCTGGACTCTTCCTCGCCTTCAAATCGCTGCGAAAGTTGAGCGCTTGGTACACCAAGAGAACGGTCAATAACCATGTTCACGACCCTACATGGGACTGGAGCCGTGAAATTGTGGTTGTCACTGGCGGTAGCAGTGGAATTGGAGCTGTCGTGGTTTCGAGATTTGCCAAAAAGGGTATCAAGGTCTTGATCTTGGATCGAAACCTACCTCCTACTAAGCTGGGTAAGTCTCCCTTGTCTGTTAAATCCCATATTGAATTTCAAGTTACCTTGCAGCACTCTAAACATGAATCTGACTTTATGTAGCTGCAAATACGTATTTCTACCAGGTCGACCTCGCGGATTCCGAAGCCATATCATCAGTTGCTGATCGTATAAGAGCCGACCATGGAGACCCGACCGTTCTTATTAACAACGCTGGATTTGCAAATACGTACTCTCTTCTGGACGTGTCAGAGGCTAGCATTAGGAGAATCTTTAGTGTCAACATTATCGCTCCCATCCTCCTTACCAAGCAGTTCCTCCCTAGCATGGTGAAGCAGAACCACGGCCACATTGTCAACGTTGCTAGCCAGGCTTCCTTTGCCACACAAGCAACGAATGTGGACTATGGCGCCACCAAGGCTGGAGTACTCTCTTTCCACGAAGGCCTCGCTCAGGAGCTTAGACACCTCTACAAGGCTCCCCGTGTTCGCACTAGGTCAGTAACCCCTTTTCGTTATGTGCAAACTACTTCTGACGTAACATAGTGTCGTACATCCCACCTGGGTCACGACACCAATGATAGCAGACCTTGTAGAAGGAGGAAAGCTGAAGGATACGCCTGTGACGCCTGAAGATGTCGCAGATGGAATCGTTAACCAGGTTCTTTCCGGCTTTGGTTCGCAGATCATTGTGCCTACAAGCTTGGGCTGGACTTCTATGATCCGAGGATTTCCGGGCTGGCTTCAAGAATCATTGCGAGATAAGGTGACGATCCTCTTAATCAACGCCAATGACAATGTGCGCAAATAAGGCAGTACCATAGGCAGAGTAGTATGTAGGAATTACAGTCGTTAATTTGTAAAGTAGAATATTTCTCTTATGCCTCCTACTGGATAAGATACAGTGGAAGATTAATCCTTCTAGTTTTATGTGCCTGTGTATAGGCCTCCAAGTAGGAATTAACTAATCTGTGAATATCTGTTAAGTCTGTCGCCTGCCTCATAATATATTTGTCTTTCTGGGAAGCCATCTAAGCTGTTCTATATCATATTGTGTTCAAGCAGAGTGCGTCCTGGTAGCAGATGGCCGTCTTTTGAACAAAGATCTTTTCGAAGTGCAAAGGCAACTAGTTACAAATTATTATGGTTTCAAGCATCACTGTTCTTTAATAGAAGATAAGGTACCGAAATTGGTACATGTTTACAGGTAGGCACCATAACGAAAACAATCCCAAGGGCGAACAACACATAAAGAACTTATGTTGCATTTCACAGCGGAACTAACTATATCTGTAATACACGCAATCAGACAAAATAAATAACTAAGGAAACTCAAAAATAAAACCGAATTAAGGAATCACTAAAACCAACTAATCTTATTCATATGCGTTACCATAGCCCCGCCATCTTAACCCATGCTCTCTCTGTGCATCTTTGAAAGAGCGGTGGTGCCGAGCCATCGTCGCGACCATTTTCCGAAAATAAGGAAGACAAAAACGAACAGATTGTTGATAGTTAGTGCGCCACAAAATATGCCTGCAAACACCGTTATATAGCCATAGGCCTGGACCCAGTCAATCACTTTATAACCAAACGCGAACGAGATGGACTGTTTTCCAATGTTCATCGCAATTAGCATCTCGGGGATGCTGGCTTCATAAGAGTCCATAGCGTATGCGAGCGTGTAAGTGAGATAGAAGAAAGCTCCTGTTCAAGTCGCGTCAGTGCTTGCGCCTGGAAGGCCGTTCCATAACACATACCGAACTGGAACATTCCCACAGCAAAAACAAGTCCGAACCAATGCAAATGGTTTCCTGCACTATATCCATACAGAATGAGTGCTGCCGGGGAGACAAAAAAGACAACCACTAGGCACCAAAGACGGTACTCTGCTTCGTGAATGTTGTTGTTCTTACGGGTAAGCCAAGCAGAGACTCGATCCGGGATGGTACTAAAGGGTCCTGCTGCTAATAAATAGCCGATGAATGCTGATATTGCCACGAGGCCGGTATTCTCCTGGTTTCATAGTCAGTATTAGGCCATTCATCTAAGAAGTAGTAGGAACGAAGTGTTCACTGAAGGGTATCCTACAATTGGCCAGGAGTATGGAGGAGAGGCAACAATAATTGGGAAAGTAGCTGTGAAGGCGAGACCAGCAAGTCCAATAACCATCCCTATGTTAAGTTAGCCAAGTTAATATCTGTGGTTCTGAGGAAGTAGTTACCATAGGTAGAGCAGACCCAGAACACCGGGGGTACAATCAGGTAAGTAAAGGATCGGATCTGGAAGTGTTACGTCAGTGCTTATTATATGACATTCCTATGTTGAATGGGTCTTTACCATCATCATGAATACCGGAGCATTGGGGTCCGTCTTTCCAAAAATCTTGCACTGCTCCAAATAGGTCTTCCTTGGTGGAACTGTTACGGACTCCTCAAGTCTAGATTCCCTGCACTCCGAACTTGCTTGAGGTTCGTCTTTGATGGAATCGGTGTCCATTGGTCGTTGGCTGGAGGGTGAAGGAGGTTGGCGTTCCTCAAGGTACATTGTTTCCTCGAAAAAGGCGAGAGTGGCGAGGAAGAGGACACATCCGAGAGCAAATTCTATCCAGAAGAATAGATTATACGACAATCCACTGGACACCATGTAACTAGCAGCAGTAGCACTTAGAGTTCCAGTTGCAAGTGCAACTTTTGACCCGAGATATCAGTGGTTGTGGCTTCGGATATAAAGCCGAATGGCTAAAGGGAAGAGTAAGACTGACAGGTATACCAGCCCAGGGCCTTTCCTCGTTCATGAAGAAAGAAGACATCAGCCACTGCTTGCGCTGGTAATGCTTCACAAACAGATGAGCCGAAACCGTGAACTATTCGGAAGCCCATCAGGACACTGTAAGATTCGGACATAGCACAGCCTAGCAGACCAATGCAGTACTATTCTATGTATTAGGTATAATATTTTTCTTTTATCTCAGGAGGTTGCAACTCACGATAATGATCGAGATTAGCATAGTGGGTCGGCGGCCGATTTTGTGGTACATTGGGACGAAAATGAGGGAGCCTGCTCGAAAAAGACCACAGTCCTGGTATTAGCAATGTTTCCTAACTTCAATGGATTGTTCATACCGAAGCCGAAGAGAAGATTTGGATTATTCACCAGCTGCGATGTCTCGCTGGGTGTTTTACCAAATCGCTGAGCGAGGAGGTTGACGTAGACGCTTGGGCCGATTAAAGCACCGTTGGCTAGAAAGGAATATGCGGCGACAAGGAACAGAATACTGTTCTTCTTTCCTCGGCTCCACTACCAGACAGAGGACATTACTCTAAGCATATTGTCATTGTAACTTAACAAGGAATGGTACATACGTTGAGCGGATCATTTGGGTCGCCGGAAGGAGTTGGTGTCAAAGAAAGACCGTATGCGGTTTTACTGTCGTCTTAACATCCGTTGACGTCAGATTCTACATGATGAATTCTGAAGATGGGTTCATACCTGTGACTGTCATATCAACAGTGCCAGGCACCTTTGGCTCTCCAATGCCACTGAGTTGTATTAGAGTCGCATTTCGCTTCCAAAACGCGGTACTACAGATAGGTGTTGGACATGCCTTGTGCTCTCATGTTGTCGATTCATCTTATTGTATGTGGGTTTGACTTCTTGGCTGGATGGTAGCAAAGCTTGATTCAAGAAAACGAATTGGAACAAATTAATTGTTTTTCTTTTGCTCAGATTTATATTCCTACAGCGGCTCCTATATAGAGAAAGATATTCTGGTCTCCTGGTTGTGAGATACTCCCTGCCTCGGAGAAAGGGATACTAGCCACTAGCGCTCCACCCATCCTAATCCCTGATGTTATTTTGGAAGACTGGAAATAAATAAAGTTTGAGTAATCAATGCGGGGCTTCCCCGTGATATTGATACGATTACGCTATGACGACGGCTACTCACTATTGGGGCTAGAATGGGCCTGTTGCCGAGGTCGCAGAGGAGCGATGCCTGAAACGGTATAGCTACCGAGGTGGTTTTTTCCTTTTCGAGACATCAATGATCGGCAACCAGGACGCCTCGAGAGTCGAGACCTACGACTATCGCTCGGTAATCAAAAGAGAATGCGGGGAGAGAACTTAGAGGGTCGCGTATATTAACACAGTTGTTGTTGCACCGTAGTGTATTCGAGCAAGGAGATACATAGTTGATGGCACTGCATCAGGCGAGATGTAGCCTAGAGTATAGACTTCATGATAGATTGGTACTTAATAATATTCTTCAACATTTCCAATGTCAATGTGATTACAGTGGGTATGCCATGGATACTATGGACTGTTCCAGTTTGATTTGAGGCATCGTTAATAACCCTATCAATATATGTGCTATTACATATAAAGTACTAGGACAGGGGCCGTAAGCAGCAGATTAGCCCATCCTTTACCCCGCCCTCCCCCTACCGGATTTAAACGAGAACACTTTCTATTTCTTTACCAAAAGCATTCTCGAAAGTCATCATTTCATCACAAGCCTGTTCCACTGATGGTTCCGCCAGACCCAAAAGCCGGTCCAGATCAGATGGACTCCCTTCACTCGATCCGTCCAAATACTGGCAGGCGTCAAATTTGTCTCCAGAGTCAAGAGACGGCCATCTCTTATCGGCTCCATTCCGGAGACACAATGGGAAATCCTGATCTTGAGGAACTTTTCCCCGGCTGATACACAAATCAACCGTCCATGTAAGTCTCAGATACGTGTCTGGATACTTGATGAGGATTTGGCCCCAATCCGTGACGGCTTTTCGATCTGGCTGTGCTAATTTTTGGTTGTAGGCTTGTGCTAGGTCCGCAGCATGCTTGGCTGTTTCCTTGATCCAATTCACTCCATAGTAATGAGGCAAACATGCATCGGTCGCCTCTATCAACACATCGAGCCGGCTTTGATTGGAAACTGGATCAATATCTGACCATTGATTCATGTGATCCAAGGCCAATTCCCGCCTGAGAGCTGATAGACGTGAGGTGATAAGTTGTAGGGCTAGAGGAGTAGCGATACAAGCCAAGCTGTGTCGGTTGTAGTCAGTATAAAAGTACGAGATCCTGTAGAAAAATGACCATATAGACTTACATGGTGACTGGGAGGCAATTTGTCAGGCGGTAACATGTTAACGCGCCAACGCATCTCGTCAATCCGAGCGTAGAGCACTCGACGTCGCGATAAATCTCACTCCCTTGAAGAGTTACATCCTCCGGAACCAGATTCGATACAGACGACCGGTCTATGGACAACTGAATGAAGATTCTATAGTTACACAAAGTAATGCAAGCGGTGCTTAATTTTGTCAGCGTGAAGGGCGCAAAAGCTGTATAGGGGAATGTGAATAAGAACTTACTGATAGTAAACATACATGAGGTTCGTGTAGAGGATGACACTGTTGGCTGGGTCCCTTGTATCGACATGACAATCTCGGTCTTGGCCATCAAATAGAGGAAAGTCGATGGTTGCCGACTCATACCAGGCCGCGAGTGAGCGCCGGCACTTCTGAACCTGGGCATCACTGCCTAGAGCTGATTCAGGGCTTATCCCAAACTTAGACTCATAGGGGAATGCAATCGCGAGCACATCTGTTAATACAAGTATCAATTCCAAGAATTTAGCAAACAGATCGATGTGCCGACGTTTGATTGCAGGCGCAAAGACTCTTGAGCGATGTATCTCTGTCTGGAAGTCATTAAAACCGAGGGGCACACAGGTTTCCAAGGCCAACGAATCCCGGGTGAGTTGAGGACGGAATCGTGTACACAGAGGTGAAAGTCTGTCCATAATAATGCAGCACCACCAAAGTCGACGGACAGATCTGAAGTAGCGTTTTTGCGAGGGAGAAGCCAAGATAGACGCGTCAGTCACCTTCGCATACCGATGCGCACTGATATTGTCAGCATGGCGAAGAGCAAGACTATGCCAGGTTTTCCAAGGATTTGGGGTCGTGTTGACAGGAACATTCGGGACCCAATTCATCAACAACAATGCTCCTTGGGCGAGGGGTAAATTCCCGGATTCGATGTCATGGTCGTATAGCAGCTATTCCTCCCGGTTAGACTAACCTTGTTTGATAATCCTGGGAATTCTCACCTTTGTTTTGCGATAAAGATCAGCCCGGGCACTGTGGATGTCAGAATACCCTAACCGTTTAAGGTATTCAACGGGCACAAACTGGACGTGCAGTCAGTAAACAGGACAATGTGATAATTCTCAAAGCATGCAGTTGACTCACATTGCAACTGGTAAAAAGCATGGCATACAAGACAAAGAGCGAAATTGTATCGTTGGATTGACTGGACTGGGAATACATGTCCCAAAAGTCTCCCTCGTCGATGAGTGGGAGGAATAGGTGGATATGTGCAAAGTACTTGGATATGAAAACGTCAAGAATCGGGGTTATCGGCACATGGAGACAACCTTGAGCCTCTAGATAGGTGACGTCTTGATGTGGAATGGCGTGAATGTTGCCAGCTGACAGAAATCGATAATGTGAGTACATAACTAGCTCCCTGTCCGCCTTCAACGGTCTGTTCAAGGGTAATGCTACCGACTCCATTGGCAAGAAGGCTCTTGCATCATATTGAGAGATGTTGTCTGGTACAATGTCAGCACATTAATCCTTTGCAGAGAAGATGAGTTGTGTACCAAAGAAGCTTGGCAGACTTGACTGGTCCGCAGACAATGAGAACGCTGGGCGTAGTAAATCGTTGAAGTCTGGAATGTCCATAGACCCTGAGCGCCATGGAGCAGTAATTTCTGCCGGCTGAAGGAAGTCAAGGGAGCTTGCTGTTTCGGATATCGCCATGGGATCAATAATGTCGTTGTTTTTGGCTGCTGCTGACTTGGGCGCGCTGTCCTCGACAACTGTTGAATCGTTCGTCTGTTGTGAAGCTCGTCGTTTGGCTCTAGAGTTGACCGGGTTCCTATGATTGAACATCAATAGTAATTCTAAGGACAAGAGAGTGGCGGCTACTTACCAAACAGTCATGCCTTGGGATATGTGGCACTGCTTCTCATCGAGAGAGCAATTTGTGCAAGGCTGGCCATGTAGAGAGACGTCGCATCGGACTTTTCGGGATCTACAGGCGAGACATGCTTGTACGGAGCGCTTTTGTCGAGGTTTCGACCGTAGCGCCGAGGGTTGAGAAGAAGCCATGCTATCGACGACGTGGAGTGGTAGGGAGTGAATTGACAATGAAGAAGAAGAAGCGAACTGACGCGCATGGGGCTCACGACGCAATGAATTAATCCATTAGCGTATTGCGGGGGACTCGGAATAACTTAGGGTGAGGTCAGGGGAGAGTTGCGGGGAAAGCCAATTTTGGTCTAGTCTTCCCCATTCTAGATGCCGATGTCTGGAGCCGTGACAGGGATCGTCTCAGTAAAGTGTTCAAAGGTTATTTTAGTCATGCATAGATCGAGACACAAACAAGATGTATTTATGAGCTATATACTTAGTCTTTATTGAATAAGGCTGATCAATAGATCTTACTACAAGATAGTCTTTAGGAACTCCACCTGGGCCGTGATATTTTCTTCAAAGCTTGGGCCATAATATGGCTCGAAATGACCGGCTCCCTTAATAATCTTCAAAGTCTTTGGTTGCAATGCCTTTTCATAGGCCTCAAGTTGCAAATGCGTCGGGATTGTAACATCTCGGTCCCCCACAACCATCAGCAATGGCGTTGGAGAAATTCGATGGATGTACGCCATTGGCTCGTGAAGAGTAATGTTGGTGAGACTCTGCAGCGTGCAGGTTTCTGTGTGTTTCATACCACGCCTGGTTGTCTCTGCCATAAAAGGAATTGCACCGACATCCTTCAGCACACCTTTAAAGGTCCCATCCAAAACCTCCTCTACAGACTTCGGCCAGACCGGGACGCGAGCCTTTGACCCTGGGTGACGATTGGAAACGAGAAGATCCGGTGGAGGTCCAGGTAGGCGAGTGATGGCTTCGCCTGACACAAAAGGAACTTGCACTATAAGACCAGCGATGCTCCTGTTCATAACAGCAGCGCATATGGCGTTTCCGCCAGACATGCTAGATCCCCAGTAAACAATCTTGGACGAGTCGACATCAGGGTGCGCTGCAGCGTAGTTGTAGACATCGAGATAGTCGCGCGCCTGGAGAGTAGGGTCGACTTCATCACGAGGCAAGCCTTCGCTGTCTCCCCAGCATCGGTTGTCGAATGCCAAGGCTCCGTAGCCAGCAGCGTTGAATCGCGCAGCAAAGTCAGGTAAGAAGTGATCACGAGTACCGGAGAACTATGTTACAATTCGTTAGACTCAGAACGCACGCAGCTAGCATAATCCCCGATTACTCACACCACTGCTCAAGATAATACAGGGCTTCTTGGCACCAGCGCTGTAGAACGTGCCTCTGAGCTTGAGGCCATCGTAGGTCGGAATATCAACATCTTGAATCTTTGCCATCGTGACTATTGGGTTTCGGAAGCTTGTATGTGAGTTGACAAAGGTGATGTGAGATTGCAAGTCGGTAAACAGGATACCTACTCCAAGTAGCTTTATATGAGATGACAAAGGACAAAGTTCAAAGTGAATGACATGGTTCGTCTCAGTACTACCAATAGCAGCGGAAATCCTGTTGCGTTGGCGATGGAGATTTACTCGATTTGTCGGCCATGCCGAGGCCCTGCCGAGGCTTGGCCTTGGGGCGGTCTCGCTATACTCCCCACTCCGCTAACAGCCAGAGTCCAAAACTAACCCGTGACACGAAAGTATCAATCTACGGATGCATTAATACTTGCTTTAAAGCCAATAAAGAGTGTATGAAAAGAGGTCTGTGGTTACCGGTTTGGAAACGTGACTGCAAACATACCGTGCCTCGGGATGGTGATCCTGGACTCCCGAGGTCTCCCCACATAACTCATATCATTAAGTAACTACAAACATCAATGATTCTAATAATCAATCGAATATTTACTAGCCATCAACTAAAAATATACAACCAGAAGCACACAAGAAAACAGCAACATACTCCTACCTGAGTGGAATAACTCCTGGCAAACATGGTTCAATCTCGTACTCCTTTCTCCCTAAAGGACAGCCCCATCGAAAACCAACGCCCGTTAAAGGTGGTTATTATAGGCGCTGGGTTTTGTGGCATCTATACGACAATTAGGTATTTAATCCGCCTTCTCTTTAACAACGCAGGCCATTTAAGCTGAATATTGCAGAATTATCCAGAGGCTCAGAAATGTTGATCTCACCGTCTATGACATGAACGATGAAGTGTCTGGCGTCTGGTAAGTTTCATTCTGGTAGATGTTACGTACAAGGCTAAAGACTTACAAGGTGGCTGAACCGATACCCCGGACTCGCCTGCGACATTCCATGTAAGTGTCAAAAGTAAAAGTGATGAGATGTGAAAGGTGCTAAGAGACTCCGATGATAGCGTATTCATACCAATTCAGCTTTGCGCCTAATCCCTATTGGTCATCGCTATATGCTCCAGGGCCAGAGATCCGCGCCTACATGCAAGATGTTGCCGAGCGATATGGTGCAATGCGTTTTATCAAAGTCTCGCACAAGGTTGAAGACGCAATATGGGATGAAGAGTTGAAAAAATGGTACGTCAAAGTGACAGGTTATTTAAGATGTAGAATGTTCAACAGGCTGACAATTCATAGGCATATAACTATTCGCAACTTGAAGACCAACGCCGACTTCAAAGACACTGCAGATGTTGTAATATCTGCCCGGGGCGGCCTTAACAAAATTGCTTGGCCCAAAATTGAAGGGCTCGGAGACTTTGAAGGGAAGCTGATGCATTCTGGGGCATGGGATGAGAGGTACGTTCCCTTTCAAACTTTTCCTTTGTGTTACGGTAAACTAACCTGGATATCAGTTACGATCCTCGTAATAAGAAGATTGGAATCATAGGAAACGGATCTAGTGGCATCCAAATTGTTCCATCTTTACAGCGCCTTGAAGGGACACAGCTGTGGTGTTTTGTTCGTTCCCCGACTTGGATTGCCCCTGGATTTGGTGATTCGGCGATGAGAAAGATGGGGAAAGATCCCAAAGATACGCAATGTCAGTGAGGAGAAGTCTCTATGGCATTCTACTACTAACAGAAAGACAGTTTCCAAGCGCCAGCAGCAGTATATGGCAAGGCACCCTGAAGAGTTTCTTCGTATTAGGAAGCTGCTTGAAGACGAGGCAGCCCGCATGCATCCCATATCGATACGAGGGTCAGAGGAGTCCATCCTAGCTCAAAAGGCTATTGAGGACGATATGAGGCGGCGAAGTGGTAAGAACGAGGACATTATTAATATTCTGCTGCCCAAATTCGCCCCAGGATGTCGTCGCTTGACCCCAGGGGCAAACTATCTAGAGGCCCTCCAGGAAGACAATGTCCACTTTACCAACGAGAGGATCCAGCGAATCACATCCCGGGGACTAGAATTGGCTTCTGGTCAACATGTCGAGTTAGACATGCTCGTTTGTGCGACAGGATATGACGTGGAAGCACCTCCTGAGTTCGATTTAATCGGAAGAGATGGGCTGAGGCTTGCCGAGAGGTGGAAGCCTTACCCTGAGGCATACCTGGGATTGGCTGTTGATGGCTTTCCCAACTTTTTAATGATTGGCGGACCAAATACCGGCTTGGGATCTGGGAGCTTAACAAGCGTCTTCGAGGCACAGGCTAACTACGCTGTGAAGTTACTCCGCAAGATGCAGAAAGAAGACTATGCAACATTCGAGGTAGATTCCAAGCGTGTAGCTGACTTTGGCCAGTACATCGAGGAGTACTTCAAGGGGACTGTTTTTACGGATGATTGCTCCTCTTGGTATAAGACGGGAAGGTCTGGGTCACGCATCGTCTGGTTGTGGCCGGGCTCTTCGAATCACTGTCTGGAAGCACTGCGTGCGCCAAGATGGGAGGACTTCAACTGGAAATCGGCTAACCCAGCTGGAAATCATTTCGGATGGCTGGGGAATGGGTGGAGTATCACGCTCAAGGAGGGCGATCCGTCATGGTTTCTTGATCCAGATGTTGTCGATGAGCCCTGCGAGCCAAAGCCGGAAGAGAGCGAGTTTTATCGCAAGCGTCCCTTTTCTCACTGAGAAATGGGTTAACAGTCAAATAGTAGGTCACCAAGACAAAGGACTTGTTCCTTAGTGCTCTTTTCCAGACATGTTGAATAAAATCTGCTGCTCGGTCCACTCCTAGAATTACCTTACGTAGCTAGTTCCCCTTTTATCTATTATCTCTAATCCCTTTATTGTAACTAGACATTTATACGATGACTTTCCTATATCTCTTTAGATTCTCGTAACTTCACTAAAAATTTACATTTTATATTATTGTGGTCATTTATGGGACTGCGGGGATTAATTCTCAATTCAGGTCAGCACGAAGAGAATCGCGAAACAACACAACCTTTCGACATCTAGATATATTTAATTATAAAAATTACTATTAAAAAGCCCTCATCATGCGGTTATTTCCTGCGTCATTCGGGGTTTATTTCTCGGTGATGTTTGGTCAGAGGAGAATATGATATGGACATTAATTACTCAGGACATAGGTACTCAGGCACCCTACAGCTTAGGTCGTGTTCCAGTCCTGTCTTTGCCTTCCACCACTGTGAGAATATCACAACATATAATGGTCAAGCAGTAAACTCCGAAGGCTATATAGTGTTAATGAGAGACAAAATCAAAATGGCAAAAACATACAACAGCGGGGATTCGCTGGTCGTCACCGACCCAACTACTAATCCGCCGGTTAGTGGCTTGACTATGGGAGAGCGGACGGGATCCCGTATTTTCCACTACCTTTGGTCGTATATGATGGTTGTAGTGTATTTACTGCTTAAGTAGGCTTGAGGTAGCTGGCTGCGTGAAAACACAATTCAGCACGACTTGTATTTGATAGGTTGATGAACTCCCTATTTAAATGTCTACTGATGATTATGACCTCTTATGTTTACCAGATTCCCACAAGCAAACAACCCATCTCTCATCCATAATCGTTATCAGATCCACAGCATAAATCCATTAACATACAGATTCATATTCCCATCACTTAAAACTTCAATCATCGTTCTCCTCCGTTCCAAATGCATTAATACGGTTGTCCAGCTGTTTTATCTCCTTATCAGACAAGGCCTATAGTTTCTTCATATCTATCCTCTTCAGCTTGCGGCGTAGTTCGACCGCCTTCTTGTATCACTGCTCCTTGATGGCTTCTTCCTTTATCGCGTTGATCTCGACTGACAGTGATTTCGTCTCATCTTCCGTTGTCTATCTCTCCTTGTCGAACTATTTCTGCAACTTAATCTTCCCAGCCTCTACTGCCTTCTGCTTCTTGTCATTCTTGATCATGTTGTTTTTGGCGACGTCGATGATGTTGATGAGTTCGGCAGGGAGGTTATTGCCTTCGCTGGTGTTTACATAGAGAAGCATGCTGAGTGCTTCTTAGGCCTACTTAAACTTATGGGCTGCGTTGCTATGGACCATCGTCGCGTCCTTAAGCCGAGTGAAAGTGGTACTGGCCTTGAAAAAATTGTATCTGGTGGTTTATTGGTCGCACTCATCTCTAAGTATTCAAATGCGGTTACTGGCATCATATGAGCAAGTCGGTCTAACTCCATGCGTGTGACAATGCCGAGCGCATACCTCTTCAGCCACATCTCCCAAATTTCCTGTTCCAATGCCAATTTCCATGGCACCCCCAATGTCGTCCTCTTCAGGCTGAGAATCGTGGTCACTCTTACCCGACTGCTCATCATCGGATTAGGATTTAAGTCGCTGTCGTCCTCATCCGATTTAGACTTGTCGCTCTCCTTATCACCAGGCTAGGACTGGTCGCCATCATGTGCCGACCGCGGCTTATCGCTCTGCTCCTGTTCAGACAGATTCTCGTTAATGTTCCCCTCCTCAGGATAAGTGAGATCCATGCTTTCTACCTCAGGGTTGGGTTCGCGACGCGCACTCTTGGCAGACTTTCTGGTGGTGATAATGGCTGATTTGAACGACTAGTACAAGGAGACTCCGGATCACGGCTGTCATACCGTCTTTTCGGGGATTGCTTGATGATGGTGCTGCGAGCCTTCTGGCCACGTCCCTTCGGCTCTGAATTGTCGGCGCTTGCGTACGCAGTTAGTTCGTGAAAAGGCAAGAGATCACGCTTTCCATTGCACCCCACTGCATTTATAGACGAAGTCTGGCCAGAGAGCACCGTTATTGAGCCAGACTATACATGTTAGATATAGGACGGCATTGAGCGTTCTACTATTAACAAAGTGCATTACACCATCTGCCATAATAGCGTGGTGAAGAAGGGGTACGTGACCAGTATCATCTCCTTTGGTTGTCGCTCTGAGGTCTGGATACATAGCGATAAGATCCGATCGCAGATAAGACCCGTAAGTGGGAATTTGGGCACGATGAGTTTGCTGTGGAGACGTATAGTCTAAGAACCGATTGATACCCTATTTGTCTCATCGTACATCGTTCCATCCTTGCCCATGGAAAACTCCTTTACAGCCTGTTCAGCCCTGTCTTGAGATGTGTCCTGAACAAGATTGGAAGCGAAGCTGAGTTTAGGATACTCCTTTTTGGAAAGTTGCGGCCTATAGCAACGCTTCTGAGCTCCTCCAGGGCTGAACTCAGCATCGCCATCGTCGTCTGAGTCAGGTGGGCTGGGATACTGAATATGCTGAAGCCTTTCAATAGTATCTTGCAAGCTTTCGAGAACATCGTCTTTGCTACGATATCTATTGTGAGATGGCCCTGTCTTTGCAACTGCATTAATCTTGGAGTCTGTTATCTCCTTTCTGCGGATGATAGATCGCAGACTGGAAAAGGCGGCTATATAGGCGCGATCACCAAGAGCCAAAGTACGACCTATCTGCCAAGCTACTGAGTAGCTGATATCCATCAGGCCTACGTCTTTATCTAGAATCTGGAAGTCTTGACCTGAGTTGGAGCACTGATTGGGCTGATCGTGACGGGCGACTCTCGTTGGTGTAAAAGGTCCTCGATATAAGGCCACGGGTTTCTCACCAGTCTGGACACGGTATTTGACCAGGGAATAGTCGTCCTTGATTCGAGTTCCAAGCCGCGTTGATACTTTATCACTCGACGACACCAAAGGTTCAAACACTCTTCCCAGAGGGCGAAGGACGTTGAGTTCTTTAGCAAGGTGCACAAACGCGTCATAAATATTTAACTGCCCAGGAGGAAGAACCGTGTATGTCCAGCTATGAAGTGAACACAGTCCAACATAATCTTTGCCAGCTACTGGCCATGACATCTCCTCGATGCCTTCAATAGAAATAAGATGGACAGAGTTATTGGCAACGGTGGGATTGTTAAGCGGCCCGCAACGATTACTGATGACAACTGAGAAGATACAAAATCCTCATGGCCAGTAATAGCTGACCCTTTGTGTTGATCTTTCTGAAGTGGGAAAGATACTTGTATTGGTTGATGTCGGGCTTCTCTGAGACCTGGCGCTTGCTGTCCTTGTCAAAGGTGGAGAAGAAGCTCTTGGTAAGATTCGGCTTGACGAAGATGAACTCCCCCACAATGTCCTTGACATCTGGACCTGGTTTGTTCTCTATCGGAGTTGCAACATTGCCAATCTTGATAACGTCGCTAACCGTCATCTTGATAGACTGAGAAGGGCCCTGTTTGAACTGCGTCTCGCCTAAGGCACCAGGCTGAAGCAACAATTCGTCATGGGTGAGGGTGAACAAGGCAAGCCATGGTACCTTGTTGCGTTTGTCAGTCTTTTTGTCAGCCGATGAACTCAATCAAACAAGATCCAGGTCGACTTGCGTTATAATATTACTAAACGTGTCAGAAGAAATGGTTTGATAGTCGGTGCCGTTATTTGCAGTGCCTGGGCGACAGTCCTCTCTCGGCAACTGTGGCTTGAAGACGTCGTCTCACTCAGAGAAGTACCAGTGGCTGGTATTCACGAGATTAATGGTTCTACTATAAGTATAGTGCCTCAGCATATCAGGTTCGAGTCTATATCGACCCTCAAGTCTGTCTCAGGGTTTGCGCAACTGTTGAAATACTCGCAAGTCGAGATGCTTAACGCACTCAAAGCCCAGAACGTAGCTCCGCAGGCAATTGACACGCTCGTCGACATCCTAATCGCGATATTTCGTATGGATGTTGTATTTTTATTTTTTTCAGTGTCTTTTTCAATCCATCTATTTCCCAACCGTTATAGCTCTTGGTATGAGAGGCCTTGGCCGACACACGAAACCTAGTAGCAGGTTTATCATCGGAGGAGTCATTGGAGGCTCCTGCGTTCGTCCTCTTACGGGCATGGCAGCTGATAGATATAGCACTGGAATGGTCGTTCCTCTGGCATTCTTTGTGGCTCCCCCTGATGTCGTCGGGGAAGTCGGCAAAGTGATCCGACTTGCCTACTTGCGTCATGATGTTCTCAAGACTGCTCTTAACAAGGGGTAGAGGGACTTCCTTATCGTCCTTCCTAGCACTAATAGCTTGATCTCGTAATCTGGCCTGTGGAGGTTTGCTATAGTCCAGCGGTCATCCGCACTTGATGCCTGCGATCAAAACATTTAAGTCAACAGCCTGGTGGAATGTAGAGGAGATGCGAACCTTGGCTTTGGTGAAGCCTTTGGCGTAGGGATATCAAACTGACTGGAAGGGGAAGAGGTGTCAGATGAATATCTGTGATGAATGCCTCAGGTTTATAGGCATTAATAAGCCCTACTATACACAGCTCTAATAGAAAAACCCTATTAGAACTTATATATTAAAGATAAATTTAATAATGAATATACGAATAATAAAGGATTCTATACTAGTAAGTAGAACTAATTTATTGATTTATATCCTTAGTAAATTAGTATTCTTTATTTACTCGATAATCAAAGTGGTAGCATAAGATCAGGGTGGTCAGGGTGGATCCGGGATATGTCGGAACATGCGTATAGAACTGTACCTAAGCGTAAGAATCTTACTACTGGCCAGGGACTAGAGGCTGTGCAGGATGATCTTGACAAATAGAAGAATGGTAGCAGTGCGAGTAAGATTGAAGTTGAATTACATCCGAAAAAAGGGGAAGCAAGCTATCTAATTGCAGCTCGGTATAACTCCTCTGGTTATTTTAAATCATACTAAAGGGAGGCTATGGTCTAATAAATAACCACTTGGTTCGGAAAACCTTGCCGAAAACCTGAAACGCCCTGTGGGACTAGATTACTATTACAACCTGATTGGCTACCTCGTAAACGCAGGGAGTCGGCGTCCCCGAAACCGCACTGCTGCGCCTTTTAAGGACTGCACACAGCAGATCTTAATATTCCGCGTACAAACCGTCCAACAAATAATGCTCTTAAACTTTCTCGTGAGCACTTTTCATGCTCCTTGCAGCCAAAATGAGCCAGCTTGCGACATTACCCAAGAAAACCAAATGGCAAAGAGCCTCTCGGCCTAAAGTCCGCACCGGCTGCTTAACCTGGTATGTCGTGGTTGTTATGTCCTGATCCTATATCCCTGACTTTAGAGCATTCCTGGCAAATACTCGGCTAACAAGTTAATTCAATATAGCAAGTAAGTTACTATGAATGACCTAGTCCTGGTCATCTTTCTAACTAATAGTTTCGTTTCATAGGGTCCGACATCTAAAATGTGACGAGGAAAAGCCCACCTGTCGTCGCTGTCGTGATAGTCGCGTTAAATGCGATGGCTATGCCATCCCTGTCAAGTATCAAATACAACATTATAGCTCCAGAGCAGTCACGGAGCCTTCTATCGTCTCTTTCAACCCCTGCGTGGCGGATACTTCCATCGAAAGTCACTATTTCTACCACTTTCATCAGTGGACTTCAGCACAACTCACATGTTCCTCGGGGTCCTCTAATCTCTACCTCACATATATCTTGCCTCTAGCACACACTTCTGAGCCTATAAAATATGCAATCACCGCTGTAGGTGCTGCACATCGCCTCTACTTGGCTGGGCAGGAGACATGCTCTCCACTTTCGCAGTTGAAAAGCTTGGCTATGCAGCAGTATAACAAGGCCATCTCTCACATCATCCCACACATGTCCCTCAACTCGGCTTTCGATTTACAGTGTGCTTTGGTCTGTTGTC
This sequence comes from Fusarium torulosum, assembly GCA_900312805.1. Classification (NCBI taxonomy): domain Eukaryota; kingdom Fungi; phylum Ascomycota; class Sordariomycetes; order Hypocreales; family Nectriaceae; genus Fusarium; species Fusarium torulosum. The sequence continues at coordinate 62,041 of ONZP01000288.1, forward strand.
TGCTCTTTATCGCATTCGAAGGCATTACGGGTCGATATGCTGAATCTATTCGACACATCCGAGCAGGAACCCGGCTGCTTTCTTCGCCGGCTCTGATAGATAACTTAAAGGAACGAAAGATTATAAGGAAGATCACGGAGATATTCTCGAATCTAGGCGTTGAGGCATCACTATTCATGGAGGATACCATCATTCCCAACATACGGTCAGGCTGCCTTGATGTCCTCTATGGCGCAGATATTTCAGGCCAGCCATTTAGGAATCTCGATGAAGCAGCCAGTGTCTTGCGCAAACTAGATGTTTTATCAGTCGATATAATGTCTCGAATACCTTGTCCAGATACGCCATCCGACTCATATAAGTATTCCCTAAGAAAGATGGATGACTCTGTGAGGGCAGAACTTAAGAATATGTGGAATAAACTGAAAAACAGATTCCAGATCTGGAGCGCGCGCTTTGAGCTAACTAAGAAGCGCATCACAATATGGGAGTACCAAGATTTACAATCGCCGCAGCTTATATATCTTACGTTACAGCAGCAATTCTGGAGGTTATACATGACTTGGGAATGGGAAAAAGACTGCGAGCCATTATATGAGACAGTGGAAACCTTCCTCAATTCCGCTGAGGTGTTTTCGCAGAGAGTTCTTACTCCAGGCCAACCCAGCTTTTCTTTGGAAGGCGACCTCGTCTCTAGCCTGTCTCTTGTCATCTGGACCTGTTCAGATGAGCATCTTCGATCTCGCGCGCTGAATCTATTGCGGTCTTTAAATAGGCGGGAGGGTATTTGGGATAGTGGGGAGATTGCGGAGATGCACGAGGCTACGCTTGCGCTGGAGGATTATAAGGCTTGGTATAAGAAGGAAATACCCGGTGGTGTTCCTGGGTTTGTTGCGGAATTGGTAAAGATATCAAAGAGGTCGGGTTTGAATAGATCGAGACTTTTAATAGGGAGTTATAACAGTATATAGACTGCGCCTATGGTCAGGCAGTATTGTTATCATCGCAGCTGGAAATGCTCGGACTATCATGTTGACAAACCATTAGTATCTTTGTTTTAGCTCCGTTCCTTATATCGTAAGGATTGTCAAGCTTGTATCTAAAGGTGTTATTGTCGGTAATTAGCTTGATGATTAATTTATGATAATTATCTGACACCATCTACCAGTAACATCCAACGTGATTCTCCTATAATATATAGGACGCTCATGCCTTTCACGTTTATTAGCATCCTAGCCAACCCCGCATCAATCCAATCCACAAGTCATTTTAGCTTTTACCTCTTGGCCGAACATTCCCCTATAGTATCTCTGGATGTTAATTCGATCAATGCTATTAACTTTAGAACACTACCTCGCTATTTTCGATCTTTTCTGACCCTTCCTCAACCAACCCTCGCCAGCCTAATCATTACGATGCCTACGCCAAGAAGGGTGGCATACATCATAGTTCAGGAATCGCAAACCATGATTTTTATACGACTGCGTTAAACGCTGGAGGGCCCCCTTTGGATAGAGTAGGCAAGATTTGGTTCCGTGCCATAACTGACACAGGGCTTGAGGGGATTGCATGTTTTCCAGGTTCGCTAGATTTACGAAATCTTATACTGAGCGCGACTTTGAGGAACTAGTAGAACCTGTGAAGACAGGATGGGAGGAAGTTGGTATTACATCTGATGAACTGCCAGGGTCACGATCTATGTTGTCCAATTGATGTCTGACTCTATGCGATAACAAGACATCATACAAGCACGATCCTCTTTTTTGAACGAGGATCCTGTTACATATATCGTTTGAAGTTGTATCAATGATATGTGAACCAACTTGTATCTACATGTAAACAATTGTGCATACGATGGTGTGGTCCGCGACGGTGATTAAGACACACGTCACGAGTCCGGGAGCTCATTGTGTGTCGGAATTATGAGCCACAAACCGTAGACAATGATGTCTAATTAATGTGTAGGCAATGTCTTTGATAATTGGTTAAGGTTGGAGGGTATATATAACGTAGCCACAGATTTAGTTATAGTATGCGGTTACCTGGTACAGCTGTCCATTGGCCTCCCAAGTCCCATGAAGGTACCCTGCTCTTGTACACTGTTCAATGATATTTCTATGACTGTTAGACAGAACTCTCGAGAAGAATAGCAAGAAACACTAAATAACATACTCAGTGGCAGCCTAATATGTATGAGTCAGTAAAGTCTATAGTAATTAATTGTTAGCTTGTATAGAAAACATACCCAGCAATCTTTAAATCCCTGCTTTCCAGCAGTATTCTTGCGTTTTATCTCAACATTAATCGTCGAGGCTATAAATCCTGCAGTTCGTGAAGCATAGGTTGTGCAGGGCTGCTGGAGAGCGCAATCGGAATTGCTGCACATTTTCTCACGCGCTTCCCAGTATGCCTGCTGATGCTTGTCACTAATACCGCCACTTTGTTTAGAGCCAATGCAGTCGGCTGCTAAAGCACCATTGATGAAAAGGACAAGCGTGGATAGGTTAATGACCTTCATATTGGAAGGTCGAGATGAAAAGAGGTTGAAATAAAGTATTTGGGTAGCTTGGTAAGAAAGGCAGAAGCTTTGTGGATGTTAAACTGGTTTTGTATTTTTTCCTTTCTATATACCGGATAAGTGGTTCGTTCTACCTTCACGTAGGCCGCCTCACCGCAAGTCAAAAGTCATGTCGGTCGCCTCACCGCAGGTTAAAAGTCATGTCGGCGGCCTATTACGGGTGAAAGGACAGGCTGCAGGGGCTATAAATGTACGAAAGTGGTTCTAGAATGAAGAATTGGATCCATTGACTAACTGTTTATTGAATTAGTCATGTTGTATCTACTCGGTTAACCTGATGGCCAGTACCTCAGCCTGCATAGTACTTACCACAAAGGCAATTTATCCTCAAGAAAAAAGTACTGAATACATAATGTGATATGTTGGTGATCCCTGCAGGCTGTGGTGAATATTGTTTTCGTATTGATTACTAAGACAATGACAAAGCAATAAACTTCCCAATACTGTCTAGTTATCCGTTACACAACATTCCGTCCTCCAACTAACTATTGTATAGACGGGGTGGAGAATTCAGCGCCAAGTTCAGTAAAAAAGAAAAATCGAGAGTATAAAGTCAGCTGGACATTTCCTAACTGTCCGTTTACTATCCCCAGTATCCGAATGTTACATATAACCTAAAGTTCTTTTTATCCCCCAATCTATGCAACATGCAGATTCTCAACCTTGCTGCCCTCCCACTTTTCATTGGCAGTTGTTTAGCTGCAGACTGTTTCGGAACGCCAGGAATTGCCAACCGCTTTATAGAGGGATATTGGGATGCACGCCAGAAGATGTGCAGTAATTCCGATTGTGCCTACCAACAACCCTGTACGGTTACCACTTCAAAGAAATACACAGCTATTGGTAGTGCCACTCTAGAGATCGAAATCAAGCGTAAGAATACTGCTGGAAAGCAGGGATTTAAGGATTGCTGGGTATGTGTGCTCTACAAGATTATAATCACTAGAGACTTTACTAACTAATGCTTAATAGGATGCTACTGAGTATGTATGCAGATTCTTCTCAAGATCTATCTAACATTTATAGGAATATAATTATCCAGTGCATAAGAGAGGCCGATATTTACAGTGGATCTTGGCAGGCTAATGGACAATTTTATCAGATTAATGGGTATTTCAAATAAATCTGTTATGGGAACCTAGATGAGCGGCTGGGAAGAGGACATGGCATGGATCTCGAAAGCTACAGCCCACCTACAGTAGACACCTGCACTGAGAGAAAGCTACGTTATACATGCCTCTGACTCTACAATTTAAGAAGCTACATAAATGAAATTACAACAACGGAATACAGTGCGATACAAGCTCAAGTCCAGCTCCAGATTTTCTTTGTCTTTTGTCCTAGATATTTGCTGGTTGAGATTAAAAAGCTTCTTAATATCAAGGAATTGAGCAGACTAGAGGAATATCATAATGCCTTTATGCCACATACTAATTGAATCACTGTTATCACTTTGTTTCTATTCGAGTTATCATGTTCCATAGAGGCGAGTGGCGCTGCATCAACTCATTCATTAGGCGGACCCCAATTTGGCAATCTTTGAACAGCAGGCTGGAAACCAAGGTATCAGCCTGGATCATCAGGTCTCTAGCTGTTTGTTGGAATCGGAGACGTGTGCAGCTGACTCAAATCGGCTGTTGGCCAACACTTGCTTTGGGCTGCACAGTACACCACATCATTCTAGATCCGTGCCTCAAGGTCGCACCAAGTTGGTGTATTTGCTTTTGAACCTTGTTGCAATATCGCTTTGTCTCACGCTGAGGTAGCGCTTGACTGTATTGGACTTGCCATTGCTACTTTACCTATTGGTAAAAGACTGAGACTCGTAGTTGCCAGGACAGGTCTGCGCCGGGTTTATTCTTGGCCTGACTTTCCCCTTGCACCAGGTCGTCCAGTAAGAAGTCCATTTCTAAGCCATTCGGTTTCGGCCAGCTGGTGTTAAACCTAGTGACAGGTTGGATATTGTAAAACCTGCGATCGCAATTGCTATTGACTACGAGGTCGTCTTCGACTCTAGATAAAGAAGACAGTTAGCATCTTTATCACAACAGACAAATGGATGGGGCGGTCAGGTCGTAATACCTTTTGCGGCATTACTGATAAGAGGAACCTACCAGTAATGTGTTAGTACAATGGGAGTTAAGAACGCCCGTGAAATAATTGTGCACTAACGGATGATCGACGTAAATTCTGCCTTGCTGACTTGAATGGTGGTATCGCGCAAACATGATTCGAAACTTCAAACTATCATACAATATTGAGAAATCCTGGGCTGTCAGAGACAACCAGGTCTCCGTAGCCAAACAATCAACGTAAAATCTACATGTGATTTATTACCCATGTTTAAAACTTCGTTTCATAGTAACAGCTGTCTGTAATTAGTCACAACCCCATGAGACACGTTGCTTGTTACACCAACAGTACATCAAGGTCTGTCCAAGGCTGACACCAACACAGCTCTATGGGCAAACAATCCTGTGGCTTTTTATGCAAGGGTTCTTGGCACAGGTAAGCTGCATTTAAACAAGTCAATCCCCCCATCCAGAGTCAAGCAGAGTGCGGGGCCTTGGTCCTTTTTGTTCTTTCCGTCAAGAAATTGAAGCTACCATGTTCAGTTCCAACGCACCCAGCAATTCAGAGTCAATACACCTTCAGCCAATGTACTCGGATATGCATCAATCCACTACTTCTCCAGGCCTACACCCTATTCATCAGGAGCAAGAACCAACAGATGAGACCCAGGCATTGACTAGTGGAAGATGCTGTCAAAACCTTGTCCTTTGTGAAAATCGACACATATGCGACGATTACTATAGCGGTAACCAGGATTCTTCTTATAATAAGAGCGTCATATTACAAGATGCACGGCACAATTTGAACTAAGAGACACCAGATAGTGACAACGAACGGTGTTTAGGTCAAGAGAGCCTGGATCATGCGTACCTCTCCTAAAGTTTTGAATTGCTTTCACTACTTTTCGCGACCACGATCTTTGCCACTATATGTGGTGTTCTGAACAAATACAGCCATAAAGAGCTTCCAGAATGGGATCACATTAGAATCACTTTAAACACTCTCATATCCATTCTCGCCATTGCCTTCCGCGCTACGCATGCATTAATTGCTTATAAAATACTAGTGCAGCTCAAGTGGGACTGGTTGTCGATTTCTTTTCGTCCACTAAGCCACGTGCAACACTTTGATAGTGCTTCTCACGGCCTCTATGGTTAACTCCGCCTTTTGCTAATAATATCGTTTCAACAACCTCTCGCACTTGTAGCTATAATGATACCTGTTTCATCGCTTGGTATCAGCTCTTTTACCCAACAATTCATCCAAACCTATCAGTGCCGCCTAAAGGCGTTATCTCACGAAAATTCGGCAACTATTTCGATGGCAAATCAGGCCGACAAAGGTAAACTCACACAAGATGACCCTGATGATTCATTAGGCATGGATCCTCGACATAGAAGACTCAGCATTGGGATTCGAACCGCTATATAAGATTCGATAGCCAATCCTTCTAATGATCCAAATATTGGCTCACTTTTCATCTATTCTTCAGGCAATTACACATTTCCAACATTCTCTGACAGCGCTGAAGAATCGGAACAAGGCAAATATCTTATGCAAGTCTTGGCCTGTGCAGTTATTGTATTGATTTGCATGGCCTGGTTCAGGGACCAAGGCTGAGTAGTAATAAGGGAAGTAAGAATGTACCTGTCTATACTTTGCCCGTCTTTGAGCATACAGACCAAATAAGGGTTATACTAGGAGAATATGTTGGTGTCGCGGGTACCGCCTTATACATCATAGTGTTACCACTCCTGACTTTATTGATTCTGCTCGGGGGGCTGTTGTAAATTTTTTAAAGTTTAAATTCCTAGATAGAATTATTTAGAGATACAAAGCTAAGAACTCTTATCTTTATATTAAATAACTAAGTTTTAAAAAGAAATAAAATAATTAACCGAGCACTCTTATATAACATATACAATATTAAGTTAAACCTATGAAAGATAAATATATTAATCCTATAGTTATATTTTAGTAGACGATTTGAGTTAAATCGCCGGCGAATACTACCTCGGGTTATTTTTACTAATATAAAGACTAAGAATAAGCTAAGAGTTGAAAAGAATATAGGTAGATCAAGCATTATAGATGGTTCGTATTGTCTTTATGATGATTCCCCCAGGTGTGCTGAATTAGTTAGGTGTTAGCTGAGGCAACAATTGATCTATTAATGGAACCTCTGCCCTTTGGTAAAAGTAGTCCTAAAACATACCGCCCTGAAGATAATAATTAGAGATAACACTTGTACATGCGAGATGACGTCATCAGTCAGATTTGAGACAATGTTCCGTTAACAAGTCGCCTAAGGGCTTTATAGAAACGCCCTTAGACGACTAATACACCGTGGCATTGTCTAGTACCTCGTGAAATGAAGTCGCATTTTGCGCGTCATCCTGTGGTTAGGCTGATGCAAGTGTCGGTTGAGAATATTTTCTTAAGCGCTTCAGCTCTCTATTATGGCCAATCGGGGCGCGAATAATGGGATTGCGCCTCGTAAACCTGGGTGTACGTTCCATCGGGTACTCTAGAAGGCAGAATCGCTGCCGGCAAAGCCTTCTAAAAGTCTGGGCCTGCGCCACTTGAAGGACGTAGACGAGGAGACAAGGACGAGGCGGGCTCGGGGTCTTCACGGGAGGCCTACACTTGAGTCATTATGTTGATGTAGGTTTGATGGGGTCCGCGGGCCCCGTTATATTGACTCAACGCCGTTCGCGTCCGGGATTTCGGACCTCAAACGGAGCCAAGCCGAGACTCAGACCCCAGGACCAAGTCACTTGTAGTGATTGGTTACGTCGTAGTAACAAGGGTGAGCGGCAGGGACCTTTTGTACTGTACTAGGACACAGCCCTTTTATCATAGCGTAGCGACCCTGCGGATTCTAGAACACCAGGGCCGATTTGGGCGTTTTAATTGGTTGTGGGACTAAGGCCGGATATAACACACATCTCATGGGCACGTACTGTAAGCCATTGAGGGCGCAGCAAATCTGCAGAGTCGTGGGAAGACAGTCATTTACGCAAAAAGAACCAGATCATATGCAAAAGATCTCATACACCCATTACACGCCTCTTTCCATAGTACCCTAAATCAGTTAACTTCCGGCTCAGCCGAGACTGCTCCTTAAAAAAGAGTTTGGTTGAAGCTGATTGAAAAGGTTTCTAGGATACGTCCGTGCAGGCGAGGTTCTATCCCGGATTCTGTTCACTTGCGCGAGTTTCTTAATTTTCCTTCACTACCGCGACTTAGGTCTAATTATAGGCTTTCGGGCCTACAAGGGCTTCCATGATATGTACGGCGATTGCAGTTTGCATTGTCGGAAGAACCGAGCTGCCAAGGGAAAAGGAAGCATTCAGGCGGCTCCATTCTGGACCACAGAATCATGGATATGTCCTCCCGTTCTAGATAACCAACGTCAGCCGCAAGGATCAGCGTCAGAGTGGTCATATTGTGGAAACCTAACGTGCCGTACTACCGAATCTCATTCAAGTGGTGGGGTATAACAATGAAATTGTTCCAGTCGATTTCTATACAAGGCGTCCGAAATCATGAACATGTCAACATAATATGCTCCACGCCAGCAACTTGTCTTTTCATCACACTCGACACCACTTTGAACTCATTTTCACTATTTGAGCCATGAACAAGCAAGATATCGAAGCAGGTTCGACCATGAGCTCAACATTACCATCTTCAACTCTAGGCAATAAGTCAGGAACGGAGTCTCCAAGAATATCAACATCGCCCTCTTCCACTACAACCAAGCACGACGACGACATCATCACAAGAATCTACTATGCAGCACACAATGTGGTACAAGTCAACTCAACCCTCTACCCGAAAAGCAAAGATCCCTCGGAAAATACCCGAAGCGAGCCCCAAAATGCTGCATTCGACTCAGCATATCATCTATATGCCCGTACCTCCCACATGGGCGTCCTCGATCCCAGTTACAAAATTTTCACCAGCAAAGCTGGTCATGGGTCCTTGCTCTACAAACTGCAAGCCCGAACTATTATCATTGCAGGTGATCCCCTCTGTTCTGAATATCATCGACAGCCGTTACTGGAAGAGCTCTATCAATACCGCAAGTCCTGCGGTCTGGGCCTTGCGTTCGTCGGTGTTAGTCAGGAGTTTGCTGAATATGCTCGGCAGCATGGCTGGGCGACATTGCATTTCGGCTACGAAAGGGTCCTCAATCCACTTACCAACAAAGTGCTTCAGAAACAGGCGAGCAAGCGTATACTCAGTCAGAACAAACAGTTGCTTGATCCTAAACGTGGTGCAGTATCGGTGCATCTGTACTGTCCCTCCGTTCAAGGAGTAAACTCTGCACTGGAGACTCAATTGCAGAAACTATACGACGAGTGGCGCAACGAGAGAAATCGCAACAAAACGGGTTGTTTCCAAGCCTTCGTAACTGTTTACAATCTGTTTTCACATCCTGACTCGACAGTCTTCTTGTACACGTCTGACAGCAAAGGTCAGCCCAACGGCTTCGCGACCTTGCGAGCACTCGGTGCGCAGACTGGGTTTCACATTGATCCCTGCATTGCAACTCAAAGCGCCTCTCGAGGCATCACTGATCTGCTTATCGTCACTGCTATGGAACTCCTTAAAAATGCCGAGATAGGTTACTTGAGTCTCGGATTTGAGCCACTTGATGCTCTCGAAGAGATTCATGGTAAATCCGACCTTCAATCATGGCTTTGGAAGCGTGGCTATAGTCGCATGATCAAATCTGTCCCAACATCAGGCAAAGTGACTTACTTCAACAAATTCTATCCCGACGAAACACTGGCATCTAAATTGTTCATATGTCTCCCTGGTCGCGGCCTTCCAGTTCTGGAGTCGATTGCGCTGATGCATTTCGCTAATATGGATATCCGGAAGCTACTCCCTAAACGTAATTCAGAAAAAGGCTTAACAAGGGTTTCAACAGGAGCTTGAACAGAAGCTTCAGCAAAGCGTTTAATAATGCCGTCGATACGATCCTTTACTAAGGCTTTGATAAAGGGTAGGCAAAAGGGCAGTGATTTTAAAGTATACACATAGTATCTAATATAATCTATAAGTCAGTGCCGCATATAAGTGAGCGTGAAGAGTCGGGACATTAAGAAGGACTCTTTCCACGTGTCTAATTATGCTTCTGCCATCTGGTATGGGCTCTATGGGCTGTTCTGGCTTTAGGATCACAGGCCCATTATGACCAGAAATATAAGTAAGTATAGGCCCTAGCAGGTGAGGGCTTTTTATGCCTTTTGGAAATAGAGTTGCGGTGGCAGATATGGTTGGGTAACCTTATTGGATTTGAGCTATTGTTGCCTTCTGGTCTGTGTAGGGACCTCTATTGTTGATATTTCTGTGGGTTTTATTGGGACAGCTGGATCTCTTTTTCAAAGGTGCTACCAGACTCGATATTAATAAGTAAGTATAGAGATGATGAGAATTGGGTTCTCGTTACATCTTGCAGCATATCGAGACTTCATCTGGAGCAGGCGAGTTGAGATCGCCAGATGAAAGGCCACTGAGACGAGCACCCCGTAAGTTGCAACTGTGTGATCTTTGATTACCAATGTCTTGGACGTGGTGCACCTATTGCCTTTGAATTGTGGGACGTAGCCATCGAGCCACCATATGAGATTCATATCTTGAAGTAGACATCCTGCGCCATCACCCGACTTACCCCTCCTCGCGTGGGTATGTCTTGAGCTTCTTTGATCGATGCGTGGAACGACTAAGTATCGAGACAAATATTATGCTGACTCAGCCTATGACCATTCTGTCCTGAGCCTCCCCGCCCCCTGAGCTCCTCCTAGGTCTTAAAATAATATACAGTAGAGTTTTCTACTTACCCTAGACAGATCTGCGACAGTGAGTGGGCTGAACAGAGCGACAACGTCTGAGTGCGACCTACTTTCTAAACTTTACACTGCGTTTAGCTAAAGTGATACCTGGTTTTGCTCCCTTAGTTTCATATACACATTCTTGCACTTGACGCAGTCGTTGATTGAATCACCTCCAAACCTCATCAGAACGGCCGGGATGCGGCGCCGCACCCTAATTACTGCAGGACTTGGAGTGTTTACGCAACGGTCGGGCAATATGCTCATCTCGTACTATCTTAATAATATCCTTGAAATGATTGGGCGCAACTCGTCTATTTTTAAGTAGCAGATTAACGTGGTGCTATCACGCTGGAGTCTCATGTGTGGCATCATCATGGTCTTTACTTGCGTTCGGTTGAAACGCGTGACGGTAGCATATATGTGTACCATTAGCAAGCTGGTTATCTATGTCGCTTGGACTATTGCTATGGAGAGGGCGACTGCAGCTATGAACGCCGGAACACGGAATAATGCTGTGGCTGGGGCGGTTCTGTTCCTAATCTTTGTATGCAAACCGGCCTACCAAATCTTTTACAACGCTTTGACGTACAGTAAGTGAACAATTCTCCTGTTTGAGTTGCGGATAGGGGCTGATACTGATGAAACAGCTTATATGGTCGAGATCTGGCCCTACGCTGAACGATCTTGCGGTATCGCCCCTGCAACAGTTCTTTAGCCGCGGTGCGAGCTTCGCAACGACATTTATTAACCCTATTAGACTCGAAAATGTCGGTTGGAAATATTTTATCTCTTACTGTGTAATTCTTGTTCTCGAGGTTGTCTTTGTTTACTTTTTTTTTGGCTCAAATATCTGGACGAATGCTTGAGGAATTGGCGTTCCTGTTCGAGGATAAGGAGTTGGCCGAGGCGGCGAAAGATGTAGCTATGAAATCATCGGGGATGAAGTCAAGGTCCCGTGCTCCGCTGTCATTGGGTTGGATGACAGGCTTGAGGACAGTTCTATAAAGCCTTGCGACCACATTCTTAGCAAAAAGCTCAGATAAATCCTGACCAATTATCGTTTTGGGATATATAGTGGCCGCCATCTCAGTCAGTGGGGACGAAGGCGTGTCGTGTAAAACTGATGTCGACTTGCTCGACCCGGGATGATTGAGAAGTCTCCTATACTAGACCCCGCTTGCTCGCACTCTTAAGAGCAGGGGGTTATTTCAACCTTCATTCTGATGGCTTGTTGGTTGGCCATTTTGAAGAAGAAACTGTCGGAATAGCCAAGCGATGGCAGGTGAGAATACTGGGAAGTTGGCCCCGTCCTTTGAGGCGTAGCCTTAGAAACGATTCTTTTCGATACTATTAATATCGAGTTTTCCCAGCCGCTGACTGATCACTTCTTAAAGGCTATCCTCATTTATATATACACGATAAACCGAGGCCGTGGTCGGAGAAGGGTACAATACTCCGCATAGTTCGGAGGAGTGTTTCCCCAACCCCCGATCAATAAGCCGAAGTCCGAACTGTGAGCATCAGTCATTAAATGATAGACTTGCTGGTATGGAAACCTGTAATTTGTTCTCCCAGGAGGCTCTGAGAATATTCTGGATTGTTTGAAATTACTCATCCATCTGAACTGCCTTTTTGCTTATCCGGAACCCGTCAGTCCGGGCCGATGGATATGGCCCGACTGCCGAGTGCATTCCGAAGAACCAATATTTCCCCATAGGTCGGCATCACTTCGTTTCTATTAGGCGGGAAACTTTGCTTCTTAAGAGAATAAAAATTGATTGATCCAAATATATATCTCTTCGTCCATCACCTGGCTGATCTCCTTCATCACTACAAGCAGCACTATCTATGGCAGTCATAAATTTGTCTATTTGGTGTTAATGCTAGTATCCGCGGAGGGATATCACGGATTTTAATGACCAAAAGTTAGGAGAACCAGTCTTCGAGCCCTATCAACCACCGTTATATAGTCCAGATGAGGTATATAATAAACTTTGGCTCTTGACTAAAACTAACTCTAATAATATACTAAAGCTTTGTATTTGGAGTAAGTATGAGTAATACCTAAAGCTACAAGGAAATTCAAATTAAAGAGGACTCTATTAGATACCGTGGAATAGATGTACCTACTAATTTGAGTGCGTTTAGTAGAGGCAGTGTATTTCTCAACCGGTAATCTGCTTCCGCGGCCTAGCCATTTACGGCGAACGTAGTGAGCTAGATAGGCTTACCTTTGTAAATGGCGGATGCGTTAGTATAGTAATACGCCAAAAGTATGACCCCACTACCATATTTCCATAGTAACTTTAATACCAACGATCAACTTCAGATAATAATTTAATTATTAAATAATAATTAATTATAATAATATATATATTAATCAATAGCTCTTATTTTCCTCTTTAATATTTATATACCAACC